>JAHIAM010002572.1:0-36281 GCA_021605205.1 Aegilops longissima
AAACAGGACACTTGTTTCACCATGCTAGATTATTACATCAAAATCTCCGGAGGATAGATCAGTTGGGTTCCGTTGTCTTGAAAATTTCAAAGTTTGGACCAGCTCTCCTTGCAGAAAGTTTGATTTGAATCATCCCAGAAATATGATTTAGATTTGAACCTTGACCATCCTTTAGCATCAATCATCGGACAATCCTTTGTACTTACGGTTATTGAGCGGTTCATTCCACCAAGGCTGCGCATGGTAAGAGAAACTTGGCGTGGGGATAGTTGACGACTCCCTCGTTGCTCTAAATTCTCGTTTGCAAACAAGAAGACTACCCAAACGTTAGATCAACCGTGAATCATGTGAAACAACATGGAAAGAAAAAAGCGAAGCACTTGGGCCAATGCTTACCAAGAAGGTGGACATTCGGTTTTTAGGACTTTGGTATTGGTCGAACTGCAGCGTCTTTGCGGTGCAAGGCAGGCGGACCAAATCAATGCAAGTGTTGGTCGTGCAAGCCTTTGCGGAATGGTGCTCCTTGTAGAGCTGGTCGGTGTGATGCCGATCCTCCGGTATCGGGATCGGGCGGTCGGTGCCCAATCCTCAATTTGGATCGGGCGGCTTTGCCCCTTTTCGTCTAGACAGCGGCGATGCTCGATCTATGTGAGGCAAGGCGATGGTTGGTCTGCTTGATGCTTTCTAACTTGACTGGATCCGTGACGTGATCCGGTTTTTTTCTTCATTCTTTTAAGCGAAAGGACTAATTGTGGCGTTTTTGTTAAAAAACCGGTTCATCATAGGGATTCAACTTGTACTCGGACAACATCGATCCAATTTTTCGATAAATACAAGTGATGGGCGGTGCCTTCTTCTTGACCGACATAAAAGTGAAACCTGCAAAAATAGCCTGAGAGCAAACCAAGCGGTTTATCGTGATGAATGTCACATGGCAAAACCGGATTGTAAAATTGCGGGGAAAAAAGAAAACATGACATTAAATCAATAAGATTTACTTGATGTGACCAGTGAATCCTTACCAAATCACTATGTTGAAGTACTAAGCAAAGATTGATCATCCAACTCGCATGGCATGCGGGGACGCCTCTCCCCGGGCGGTCAAAGGTTGACAAATCGTATGGACCGAACATCCATGGAATTGGAAATCCTGGTGGGTCGATAAACCTGCAATGCATCAGATATTAGTGTAACCATAATTGATAAACCGTCCTCACAAAATTGATCCGGATACTTCAAAATGTACGAGGGAATTGAGTGGCAGACATTAAATGACCGTTCTCGGGGGCCCACCAAAAGCGGTACTAATAAACAATACAGGGTTCACAAACACAAATCAAGTCTGAACAATAGTACTTACTACGGAAAGCAAAGTTGCACTAACTAAACTCTGCAACTATTTCTTGCCACGACCTCGGGATGAACCCCATAAGGGCTAGGCCATGGACTTCATTGAGATGTCACATGCACCATCACCATCTTGTCAACCTTGGAGAACCTAAAGTGGTCTTTCCTCATAAACATGATGATGAAGACAGGCCCATCAAATTTGTTGGGAAGCTTTACAAGAACCACACCTTAATGTCGAAGGCACAACCAGAAATTGTTGTGGTCAAGTACAGCCTCGAGAACATGCACGACAACAATGCTACTGGGAAAACACTAGTTCAGGACACGTGGCGACAAGGACACAGATTTGGATAGTTCAGCGATAGAACTCATCATCAGGTCTTCAGTTCCACGGACATGACTTTGAGAACTTCATCTCCACCGGACCTGGTTCTAATTCAAGCGAAACCATATTTCATTACTACCTCCGTTCAGAAATATAAGATGATTTTCGATATTATACTCCATATATGACTACATATCGCATGAAATGAGTGAACAAAGACACTAGAACATGTCTTCAAAGGCATGAGAGCGGAGGATTACATGCAATATCCATAACACAAATTCTTGAGGCAAATATACCCTCTTAAAAGGTAGCATTGATGTTCATAAAGTACTCCCTCCGTCCCAAAATTCTTGTCTTAGATTTGTCTGAATACGGATGTATAGATACATCGTATCTAGACAAATCTAAGACAAAAATTAGACGAGAAATGTTAATAATCTATAAAAATCAGTGTCAACCTCTCGCATGTTTTGGTCAAAGAGAATTTAGAACCGTCATTTGGCACACTAAAATCACATGCAAGATCACCCGAGAAAGTTGTACTACGAGTACTAGTCTTGCGTGTTAGATGAAAAAACACGATCAAGATCGAGAAAAAATCGTCAACAAGAGACATTACGGACTTGCTTAATGAGGGATCCGGAGAGGGGGCTTGGGACAGGCGATGGCTTTGAGCTTGTCTGCGGTAGTCTCGGGAAGTGCTTGCGCTTCTTAGTACCATGAGCCTCGCGGTTTGGCGAGCCATAGACATCCGTCGGCGGTGCTCGGCGTCCATCAGAGAGGAAGCTGAGAGAAGAGTGAAAGGAGGAGCGAGATGAGGGAGAAGCGAAGCGAGTGGGGGTTTTTTCAAGAGAGGAAGGAGAGAGAAGAGTGAAATGATGGTTGCTTGTCGATCCAACTTCTTCTTTGGAAAGGAGGGTTTTGTGTTATATCACGAGGCTCACCTTGCCAGAAATATACTCCCTACACGCAGCGCCGCGGGCATTATGGGGGTTCGACTTTTTTTATAGAGTTCAGTGAGAATATAATGCGAGATAGGCTCACAGATTGGACTTTGGGCATGAGCCGACCACATGTTTGGGGGCCCATGTGTTCTACCGGCGCTTTTCATATTACAGCGATCGATGCGGCGCTGGTTTGAATCTTGTCATAAAGCGAATACAAAATTGAATAAAGCACGCAGCTGTTGGAATGAAATCGAGCAGCAGTTCCTAACCAGCAATCGAGTTGCAATTCTATCAACGATATACCATGTGATAAATAATCTTATCGTACTACTTATACATACAGGACACTTGTTTCACCATGCTGATTATTACATCAAAATCTCGGAGGATAGATCAGTTCGGCGATTCGCGTTGCTGCTCTGAAGAATTTCAAAGTTGATTTGGACCAGCTCTCCTTGCAGAAAGTTTGATTTTGACATCATCCCTACGTCAGATATGATTTAGATTTGAACCTTGACCATCCTTTAGCATCAATCATCATGTGACCATCCTTTGTACTTGTATATTGAGCAGGTTCATTCACACCAAGGCTGCGCATGGTAAGAAGAAACGGCATGATGGCCGGATAGTTGAGCGACTCCCTCGTTCTCTAGGATTACGTTTGCAAACAAGAAGACATACCAAACAGTTAGATCAACACAGTGAATCATGTGAAACAACATGGAAAGAAAAAGAGCGAAGCACTTGGTGACAATGCTTACCAGAAGGTGGACATGTGGTTTTGTAAGGACTTTGGTATATGAAGTGCGAACTGCAGCCGATCTGTTGCCGATGCAACTGCGAGGCGGACCAAATGCAAGTGCAAGTGTTGTGCGGTGCGAAGCGCTCTTGCTGCGGAGATGGTGCTCCTTGTAGGCAATTGCTGGTGTCGATACCCGATCCTCCGTGCATCGGACGATCGGCGGCGATGCGGTGCAATCCTCGGTGGATCGAGGCTAGCTGCACTGTATGGATGCTAGAGCAAGCGGCGATGCACCGATCTATGTGAGCGGCGATCGGTATGCGAATGCTATGATCAGCTTTCTAACGACTAGGATCCGTGACCGTGATCGGTTTTTCTTCATTTCTTTTAAGCGAAGGACTAATTGTGGCGTTTTGTTAAATAAACTGCAGTTCATCATAGGGATTCAGCTTGTACTCGGACAACGGCTGATCAATTTTTCGATAATATAAGTGATGGACAGTGCCTTACGTTCTTGACACGACATAAGTGAAACCTGCAAAATAGCCATCGTAGAGCAAACCAAGCGGTTTGATACGTGATGAATGTCACATGGCAAAACCTGCATCGTAAATTGCAGGAAAAGAAAGAAAACATGACGATTTAGACGTCAATAAGATTTACTTGATGTGACTGCAGTGAATCCTTACGGAAATCACTATGTTGTACTAAGCGAAGATTGATCATCCAACTACGTGGCATGTGGGGCCACCGCCTACTCCCAAGCAGGACGGTCAAAGGTCGTGACAAATCGTATGGACCGAACATCCATGGAATTAAATCCTGGTGGGTCGCGATAAATCCTGCAATGCATACAGATATTGGAGTGTAACCATAATTGATAAACCGTCCTCACAAAAATATGATCTGGATACTTCAAAATGTACAGACTGAATTGAGTGGACAGACATTAACATAGACCGTTCTCGGGACTGACCACACAAAAAGCAGCGGTACTAATAAACAATACGGGGTTCACAAACACAAATCAAGTCTTGAACAATAGTACTTACTCTGAGACAAGCAAAGTTGCACTAACTAAACTCTGCGGACTATTTCTTGCCACCGACCTACAGGATGAACCCCGCATAATGACTAGGCCATGGACTTCGTGTGAGATGTCTACATGCACCATCACCATCTTGTCAACCTTGGAGAACCTAACAGTGGTCTTTCCACTCATAAACATGATGATGAAGACCGCATCAATTTGTTGGGAAGCTTTACAAGAACCACCCTTAATGTCGAAGGCACAATGAGAGAATTGTTGTGGTCAAGTACAGCCTCGAGAACATGCGACAACAATGCTACGAGGAAAACACTAGTTGGACACGTGGCGACAAGGACACAGCAGTGGATAGTTCAGCGATAGAACTCATCATCGGGTCTTCAGTTCACCGGCATGACTTTGAGAACTTCATCTCCACAGGGACCTGGTTCTAATTCAAGCGAAACCATATTTCATTACTACCTCCGTTCAGAAATATAAGATGATTTTCGATATTATACTCCATATATGATACATATATATACGAGAAATGAGTGAACAAAGACACTAGAACATGTCTTCAAAGGCATGAGGCGGAGGATTACATGCAATATCCATAACACAAATTCTTGAGGCAAATATACCCTCTTAAAAGGTAGCATTGATGTTCATAAAGTACTCCTCCGTCCCAAAATTCTTGTCTTAGATTTGTCTGAATACGGATGTATCAAGTCACATCCATCTAGACAAATCTAAAAAGAAGACGAGAGGAAATAGTTAGTAATCTATAAAAATCAGTGTCAACCTCTATGTTTTGGTCAAGAGGAATTTAGAACCGTCATTTGGCACACTAAAATCACATGCAAGATCACCCGAAAGTTGTACTACAGTACTAGTCTGCGTGTTAGATGAAAAAACACGATCAAGATCGAGAAAAAATCGTCAACAAGAGACATTACCTGGACTTGCTAATGAGGATCCGGAGGGGGCTTGGGCGGAGGGTGGCTGAGCTTGTCTGTGGTAGTCTCGGCGAAGTGCTTGCGCTTCCGTACCATGAGCCTCGGCGGTTTGGCGAGCCATAGACATCCGTCGGCGGTGCTCGGCGTCCATCAAGAGAGGAAGCGAGAGAAGAGTGAAAGGAGGAGCGAGAGATGAGGGAAGAAGCGGCGAGTGGGGGTTTATTCAAGAGAGGAAGCTGGAGAGAAGAGTGAAATGATGGTTGCTTGTCCGTCCAACTTCTTGCTTGGAAAGGAGGTTTTGTGATTTGACGGCTCATTGGGCATTCTGCGGGATTCGATCGGGGTAGTCTACCGTCACTCTACTCTGAGTAATTTAGTGCATGGCTGGTGGACCCGGTCTGGCTGTCCACGTCGGCGAAAGTGAGTAATTTAGTGCATGGTGGAGGAGGATCCGCCGGTGGCGTGTCCCTGTTTTTCATACGAAGAAAAAAATATATTACGACAGCGTTTCCACTCTTCTGACGGAGGTCGCGAAACATGGCAGCCACTTGAACATACAGTGCTCCTACTACTAGGCATGTGCGGTGGTTCATACGTCGATGCTACACAATCTTGTTGCTAGTGTAGTAAGATAGCGATAACAAATGATGTTGTCGCATATCAACTACTCTATATGTAACATAGTACCGCTTTTTTGACGTCCGTCGAGAATGAGCGGTGAGATCAATGTTAACAGAACTAGGTCCCGCAGTATGCGAATGCAGTTGCTCTGATACTCCATGAAACATGAACCATATGAAGCATCCTATAGTGTTAGGCAGGGGGTGTATGAAGGTGCAGGATGGGGAGCAAAGTTCCCTTCTCGAGCCAACTTTTGGAGTGTTTGTGAGTGCATGAAGGGTGCATGAGTCCACACTAGTAGGTTGACAAAAATACGAAGAGGAAACAACTATATTGAGATGAGAATGCAACCAAACACACCCACACGCTTTACTTTACGGTGGTGATGCTGCACCGTCTGAGTTTGATCCAGCGGTCATGTTGCACGAGACATGGACATGCCCATGCGGAAGCCTAAACACCACAAAAGTCCCTCTGCTTCTCGGCGCGCGAAGTTGGTGATGCGGTGCAACCGCCGAGCCGCTCGATCGGCGGGAGCCAGCTCGTCGTCAGGCGGCGTCAATAGCGCGAATGGATTCGGTGGCCAGCCTGAAAGGATTCACCCGGCAATGGCAGCGGCAGCGGCTAACCCCTCCTTGTCAGCTCAGCCCACCATCGGCGGAGCGGCTCAGCTCCT
This sequence comes from Aegilops longissima, assembly GCA_021605205.1. Lineage (NCBI taxonomy): Eukaryota > Viridiplantae > Streptophyta > Magnoliopsida > Poales > Poaceae > Aegilops > Aegilops longissima. Next base: position 6,651 of record JAHIAM010002572.1, read on the forward strand.
GGAGATATAGGTGAAGAAGGAGACCAGGTCGAGCGCAGCTTCGTTGAAGTCGACGGTGGTGTCGAGCAGTTTGCTTGCGACGCCGGCAACACATGCATGGTAGGCATCGCGCAGCGCAACTGCGTCGCGTGGCAACGGTTCACCAAGTGGCTAAGGCGATCTGGACCTCGTCACGATCGGCTCACGGCGGCTTCTCGTATCTCCGCTTTACCTTAACGCCGCCGGCGCCTCGAGCATCTTTTGGTGGGCGCCTGCGGCTTTGAAGCTCGTGAACTCCGCACGGAGGGCATGGCACTCTCTCCTTGAGCTCACGAGCTCCGCGTCCTTAGCCTTGAGTTCCGCATCCTTGGCATGGAGCTCCTGTATCGAGCGCCTCACCTCGGACTACTGATACTGCTGCGCCGCCATGGCACGGTAGAAGCAATGGGAGAGGAAGCAAGGGTAGCTTGGCTGAAAGGCAATGCAATCTCGAGGAAGGGAGGAGCCAGACCGAGGCGGGGAATCTTTTAGTTGACCACGGTAAAACACCGATCGGCGACTTCTCACATCGAGGGCGTGGGTTTTACTGGTAGTCATCCGTGACTAATTGCTACGCGCTTTGCTCCGTCAATCAAATTTAAAATCCGCGCTGCTCCCGTCAATCAAAAAGTTAAAATCCACGCACCCAAACACGAGCAAGCTGCGGTGGATATTTAAATTACACTGCCGACAAGTAGATAAAAAGGGGTGAAAAACAAATGTGGCGGCGGCCTAGCTAATCGGTCGAACTAGCCCAACTAGCTAACCGTTAGCTGCTTGATGTTTTCGGTGGGAAAGGTGGTCTTCGTGATTTGATGACTCATTTACTTGCGGCTTTTCACGGCGGAGGACCCGAGAAAAGCCAGCGTTGAGGCGTCCCGTCGAGGAAGAATATGTCGCCCACGGGGAGGACCCGAAACGCTGCGGTAGGGTGTGCCCCGTCACGAACGCAGGAGGAAAAATGTGCGTGTAAAAATATCTGTATCGAGGGCGGTACCTATGGTTCGACCTCGGGATTCAGCGGTCGATCGAAAACACCCCTAGCCACACAACTTCATCGCGTACAAGCGACAGCGCAGTTAGCTCCGTCTCGACCAGCCTGCGTCTCTTGTTCTAAGCGATTCTTCTATTTCCAAGCTTTTTTGTTGTAATAACACCACGGCAAGCTAGTGCCGCTCTTTGTGTGCAGATTAGGCGATGGAGAAGAGATTTAGATCGTAGACACAGGACCCACCGTAAGTGAGACAACGGTCATGCGTGTTGACGAGGCACTCCCTCTACTCTACTCAGCGCAAGTACTATATAAAAATCAAGTTATGGGACCAAAGCCAACAACCGTTCATTTTGAGCTATCGACTTAAGCTTTGTAGTCCGGTTGCCGATTCGAATCTCGTCTTTGATTTGTTAGTTTTAGGTCAAATTTGATTAATGACAAGTGGGACCCCGTGTGTTGTTCCGATATTTCAGTGTAGGATGGTTTTTGAACAAACACTTTGTGGTTAGACAAGTAACAGCACGAGTTACATATTTTGCAAGTTCTGAACAAAATGACAAGCGGCATAGAATACATTCACCCCGCAGCTTAGATACTATGGTGATACGGTTTTACACGTTGGAAGTGAGATCAATGGCTTGGGAGTAGTCTTTGTAATTATCGCATAATTTCCAAACTCTCCAAAGTTTTTTTTGCAAATAAAACATTCAGGCCTGGTATGTGCTGCATCTTGATCAACGGCTCCCGGTGCTCATATTAGGTGCTCCCGTAGCTTAATTACCTTTCGGTGATATGAGCATCTAGGTCGGTATGATCGGTGATGGATGCACATACATAATACTTTACTGCGCATTTCCCAAACTCTATCATTGTATATTCCAAAACATTCAAACCTCCTATTGTGGGCGTTAGATCTCGGTGAACTTCGTATCACCATAGAATCTCTACGTGCGGGGCACCTCATACTCTCCATGCGCGACATAAGATGCTATCTAGCTTGGATGCTTCTGGTGATACGAGCTTGGAGGTCGTTTGATAAGATCAATGGCATTTGAGCAGTCTTTGTGCTTGTAGCGTGGCGAACCCTTTTGGGGCTTTTATGCAAAAACCATTGAACCACCAAGGAGGTGTTGGGTCACAAATCCAACGCCTCAAGAGCTTGTATCAAAGCATCTAAGGTGTGATAGCACATGATATTCTTACATACAGGGAGAATATGATGTCCTCCTTCATCTTAGATGCTACGGTGTCTGAGAGCTTCAGTCGTTGAATATGGGATCAAAGGGCATCTAAGTAGTTTTTACAAATTGTGTGCAATTCTCAAACTCATCAAGGTTTCTGCAAAAAATAAGACACATCATGTGAGCTACTATATCTCAGATCTACAAGCTCAAGCAACTCGTGTCGGCATATAGCATCTAAGGTATGGGGCACATGATATTCTCCAGGGAGGAGGGTGGGGTGCTGCGAATCGGTGGTTGGGAGGTGGGACAAATATAATCTAAACAACCCTAAACGAGCTCCACAATTTTATCTAAGGTCGGGTTGACCCCGACAATCATAGCTCCACCTAAACACAACATTTGCATGTCTTGTAGTACGGGACTTAATATTCATGTTTCAGTTTCATGTTCATTTAAATATTGAGCCGAGGACCATGGATGTCTTACATTTCTCCTTCATTCCTAAATATTTGTCTTTTTAGAGGCTTCAAATGGACTAGCACATCTGGATATATATAGACATATTTTAGAGTCTGATTCACTCATTTTGCTCGTATGGTCACTTGTTGAACTCTCTAAAGACTAATATTAGAATAGAAAGGCTATTTTTGAACTTCGTGTCATACATGCATGGGTTGGAAAAATAGATGCACTATACTTATTGGATTGTTGTTGTGTTCATGCGTGTGTGTGTGTGTGTGTGTGTGTGTGTGTGTGTGTGTGTGTGTGTGTGTGTGTGTGTGTGTGGTCATATGTGATACATACAAAGTTTTCTCACCTCCATATTGTTCATCTTTTAATTTTGAATTTGCATTGGAAAACTTACTAGGGATACCTTGAAATGTGAAATCACGTTGAGATCACTATATCACAAATTCACTCTAATTCAACAACTTCGTCATAAATCAATTACCACGTTGAGATTAGTATTTGCAAGAAAATCACGGGTATTGTAATACACATAGATTAGTTCGGCAATTTAAAGGTTCCTTCATTATTCTCAAATGGTAGGACCGCGGCATAATAGCAGACCTTGGCCGTGTTGATCATAAAAAGCGGGCCCGTGTCTTTCGGTGGCGTCGTGGTATGCACATTAGGCAACTAACCGGTCGAGCCTGTTTCAAATCGAAATATCGGCGGCGAGAATTCCAGCCCTAGGAAATTCCCATCATGTCCCGGTCCATAATGACTACCGATGAACAACGGAGGGATGCTTTAGTAACTGAACAACGTTACCTACCGTGCGAAACGCGGTTCAATTCCTCGATGCGCTCGTCAAGGTCACGGTCCAGCTGCATTGCCTAGTACTCTTACTACACGGGGATGAGCATAGAATTGAGCCCGTTTGTCGTGCCTAGTACTTGAGTTAATATATCGGGCAATGCCTGATGCGGAGGATTATCCTTTTACTCCCTCCTTTACGTTTAAGGATTATCTCAAAATTTTAGTTTTCCCATTTTATAAGTCCCAATTTGGTTGTTCACCATCACATGTTCAGATTTCAAGGTGCAATATATCATTAAATGCAAGTATTAAGAAAATTGACCAATGCATGTACTTTATGCATGCATGCATTGCAATTAATGCATTAAGTAAACACAATTTTTGAGGAAAACAAGCGCATTAATTGAGTGGTTTTGCAAACTACAACAATTGTTCCACCACTCACCATCTACCTTGGTTGGTGAGATTTTTTAGTGAGCCCTATAAACGGAAAGGAGGTTTAACTAAGCAAAATGTTTGACCAAATCCTTTCTTAATAAATAACAGGACAGATATGCGGCGAAAATTTATTGCATGATGCAGGTTATGATATTGTTTGAATCACAGATCTTAAATTTCAGAAAATCAAAAAGTGAGCATAAATTCATGGCGAGGCATGGTCGCGTGATATGGCACAAATATTACTTCATAAGTTTTTCTTCAATTCGAGACAAGCTACTTATGACAAGTTGCACAAATGAAGAGCCAGGTATTTTGGAACAAAGACACATCACGTTAGTGACGCTTTCACTATTGGCCGTGGGCGTTTACGTGCCACAGTTCCCTTCTCGCTCGGCGAGGTGCCGTCCCAACAGCGTGTGAGTCGGCAGGGCGTCTTGAGCGAGGCCGCTACTTGCAGCTATCGAGGCGTGCGGCGGAACCCGTCGGAATTCACGGGAGGAAATTTGACCAGGCTCCGCCGCACCGTCGTCTAACTGCTCCCCACTAATATCGCGGCCTTATGATTTAAATCAACCCCGCACTACCGGTCGCTACAATCCTCTCTCTTCTCTCGATTCTCCTGCCGTCTACCTCCAACTAGCCTGACCTGAGCGTGCGCCATGCCGCATCACGATGGTCTGCCCTTAGTGTTCGATTTCATGAAACACAGCCCGAGTCTCAAGAACATAAAGCGCTTTGGGGCGAGCTTAGGCGGCGCGCGGAAGGCGTGCTGTCGCTCGTTCCGGCTCCCGCCGCCCGGCGTGTCGCGCCCATCCTCGTGGCATTGATGGGCTGGGAGCCGCTTTTATTGTCGCGAGCTTAATGCCACGGGGTTCCATGAGGTCCCGCCCGACTTTCCGCAGCGCCCGATGCACCTGCCAGCGCATGCGCTGCGCATCTGGCAGCAGCGCTGCGCCCGTACCGTGCCGTGCACTGCGGCGCATGCGCTGCGCGTCTGGCAGCGTCGCGCGCCCGCGGATGCCGTGCACACGATGTCTCCCGCGCCATTGACGGCGCATGTCCCAGCAGGCGCGGTGCCCTTCGGCGGCGGCATGGATGGGCGTCGTCGACCTTCCTTCGCCTGCGCTTGATCGCCTCCTCCGCCCAGTTGACTCGCTCCGAAGTCGAACACTTTGGCCTTCCTTGAAGCTAGACCGCGTCGGATATGCCAACAGCGGTACCAAAGCGCCCGCGTCGCCCGTCGATCGGTGGACGACACCACGAGCGGCGGAAGGCGCTTCCCACATGAGCGCCCCACCGCCGCGTGTAATCTAAATTTGCCATGAAAAGCGTTGGATTGCCATGATTAAAAAAAGGCGTTTATGATTCCGTTTATTTTATCGATTGAATGTTCTGCTAGAGGCGTATCAAATTAAATATAAAAGCGTCATCAAGCCACATGTATTCCTTGTCATCCAACGACCTAAGCTGCTTCAATGTCAAGCGCTCAACCGTTTAGCGTGCAGTTAATTTCATGCCAAAATAGTGCTAATCACGCTGACAACACGCAAATAATATCGTAGTAGTTAATCGCATGCATAATATACTTCCAAATTAGCGTGCATTGCGCGTACCGTGACTAGTGCTGCTAGTACGTGAAACTGGTGCCGTGACTTGTGAACCGTCCGGATATAGTCAACAACAACATCGCCCGCGAAGTTCTTCCTGTTTGCGATGCGTCTAAGCGAAGGGAGAGAGAAGAGCACACATGGAACCCACCAGTAAGGTAAGCGAATAGTACTAAAAATAATATTACATGTTATCCATTAATTAGGCTGTGTAATATAAAAACATTATGTGAACAAAGGGGTACAACAAACATTGCTATTCTCGTATGTTGCCCTATTGACGTCGGCTCGAAGGCCGGTCGCATGTTCGATCCTCGTGCTTTATTTTTTAATTTGTATATGGGTCCAAATTTGTTTCATGACATATGGGCCCCTCGATTGTGTAGTTGTAGCACTTTAATTTGTGGGTCAAAATTTGTTCCATTCCAACTGGACTATCGGTGTAGTTTGTAGCTTATTTATAATAATTAAAGAGAACAACATAGTTCTTTCAATAATACCATAGTGCGACGTTGAGCGAGAAGGGCGTGCGAGAAGGCGATGACCGAGCGGAGGGAAATCAACTAGGGGGAGTTCGTGAGGTTACCTTGGCGTTTGGAGTAGTTGTGGGCTGAATGCTACGACAATATAATCTAAACCGACCGAATAAATGCCTACACAAATTAAACCAAGGTTGGAGTGCCCCTATGTAAATAGCTCGGCTTTGCGAGGGATGGAAGATAGTAACTTCATGTGGAATATACGGTATGAAAGCGAGGTCAATCGAGGACATAGATAGAGAGAAAGTGGTGTGGTCGACATTCATTGAACAAATATATATGCTCGGAGAGATATTGTCCGATTGAGCTTTGGTAAGGTGAGGCTGTAAGATAGAGCTTGAGAGATGATCCGATCCTGAGCGTGTAGATATATTTTGTGCGCGTGGGAGGAAGCAAGGTCAACGATCACATAGGGTGTTCGTGTGATCGAAAAGAGTGAGAAGCGGAGTTGGAAGAGTGACCTAGATAGGCGATGTGCGTGAGAGAGTATACAATGTGAATAGGTCAAATTGGGCTCAAACATGGTGATATATCGTTTTGTCAGAAAAGCGAGGTAAATCGAGACATACGGAGAGAGATAGAGATAGATGAAGAGAGAGAGATTGAGTGGCGTGGCCCATGAGAGTGAAAGAAATGTGGCGGCTTGGATGGACTGACCTAGATAGACAATCTCTGAGTGAGAGTGTCAAGGCGAACAAGGAGATATATCATTGTGTTTGAAAGAAAATGAGTTCAGCGAGACTCAGATAAAGAGAGCTAGATTGGCGAGAGTGTGGCCCTAGATGCGGAAGAAGAAGTGAGACAGTCGAGGAGTGACCTAGATATACAATGTAATTCGTGCCGCGAGAGGTTAGAGGCTAGATAGGCAATGCATGTATTTAGTGCGAGAGGGTGAGAGGGAGGGCGGGAGAGAAGCTCGGCATGGGTGCAATGGCGGTGTGAGAGTAAGTACATTTAGTAACAGGAGTGGAAAAAGGGGTTGTGTAGTTGAGAGACTTAGAGATCGAAACATGGAGAAAATAATGAGCGTGTGTTGGAAACCAATAGCTTGCTAAGGTGGTTAGGAGAGGAAGATTGAGCCGATCTGAGGAAGTATGTTGTGTTTGTGTGCGTGGGGGGGGCTAAAAACAACATTTGAATGTACATAGTCTGAGACTTAATATCGATGTTTCAATTCGATTGTACAATGTAAGATTTGAGCCGAGGACCGGACATACGGAGTAATTATTTGAATTTGTGCCATACTAAGTTTGAAAAAGTTGACATTAGCTCAATTTGTTGTGCTATTTTGTAGGTCATATGTTTGAATCCATCAAAGTTTTCTCACTACCATGGTGTTCATCATATACATATAATTTGTATTTAAAAAGTAAGCGTGGATACGATTGAAATCACGAAATTCAAGTTAGAATTGGAGATCGCTATGTGACACACTCTAATTCAAATAACTAACTCGTGACACACACTCTAATTCAAATAACTAATCATGACACACTCTAATCCGTTAAGCGTGGGTACTGTTTCGATATTTTTCAAATAACTCCTCATTAATTTATAGTACTCCCTACATTCACTTTTATAAGACCTTGAAGACATTTAGGACAATGTGCAAAAACAGTTCATTTAAGTTGTCTAAAACGACTTACAAAGTGAATGGATGGAGTATCTCGTTCGAATGACTAATTATGCAAGGAAAACAGGCATAGTAATACATACAGATTAGTTTGCAAATGAAGAAGATACGTTTGCATTCTCAAATGTAAGCGCACCGGGCAGACCGAGGGTGTAATAAAATTGAACGCTGCTTGATGCCTTAAAAACAACTGCCCTTGGGTGGTGACATGTGGACCAACCACTGGGCCCACATGTCATGAACTACAGCAGGTGCTGCTTAAACTGCCAAATCTAATCTCGGGGGTGGTCACGTGTTAGCCGAGACGGACCAGCGTGGCACCCAGCCACCCACCCCCTCTTCCCCAAAAAAGGGCGGCGACAATATAAGTTCGCGATTCCATGTTTGGGATTGAAATATCTGGCCCCAATTCGGCCTTGCAAATCTCTCTTCTCCACACGTCCCCTTCGGCGATTGCTCAAATCCCTAATTAGCCGCCATCCTCGAATCGCCCCTCGTCTGCGTCTCTTTCCCCACCGTTCCCCACCTCATCTTGAGACGGACGGCGACGGTGCACTTCACCACACTGCCGAACTACCTCATCTCGCCCTCGTCCACCGCACGGTGGTCCCACCCGTTTCTTGTCGCCCATGCCGGCGTGCCTCATAGACACGAGTTCCACCGCATCAGGTGTGCTTCACCGGCAATAGTCCCAGCTCACAGGGCTACTTCCCAGAGCACATCGTCGCCTCCACCCCAGGGCCGTTGAGGCTTCACCAACGGTCTCGTCCACCGCATCGTGGCGCTTTCATTGCCACTCAAGATCTGCATCCGTGCGCGTCAATAGCCTTGCGCATCACCCTCAACGGCTCTAAGTGACCCAGCTCTTGCTAGCGAGCATGCCCAAGCCCGGCCTGAAATATCCACATCACTCCCTTGTGCATTGTTTCGGCGATGTTTGGATATCCTTTCACTGCTCTCTTAGCTTACCGCCTATGCAACTCGACTTTAACTCTTATTTCTTAGGATATCATACGAAACAACAAATCCATTTTTAGCGAAGCATGGCGGGGCTACGGGATGCGGTACATCACCACCCGTATAACCTGTAATATCGTCCTCCGGTACAACATCAAGGTCGATTCCTCTTATTTCATCAACCATTCGCCGTGTCAAAAAAATGGAGAGATGCAAGGAGCACAAACCTGCACATCCAAGCAAGTGGTAACATGGACTTGTACATGGAACATCTAGCGCCAAGCAGGAAACTGAGTGAGCACTGTGACAGCTTAAGTCCGCATTTCATTTAATTAAATGCTTGCATTTGTGTATGATTTGTGTGCGATGGCTGATCCACAATTCAAGTTAGCGAGGTGAACATTTAACTTAAAAAATAGAAGCACTTGCACTCGAATCAACATAACTTGAGAAATGTGAAGCTACATGCACTTTGGCTTGACTAATGATCCAAAGTAGTTAGATTATAAACACTAAATGATGCAAGCAAAAACACAAAATGCAACATGGTGTACAAGGACTACAAACATAGTCTGTACCTGCTTGAATTATTAGTTCTACGGCTGAAAATATCAAAGTGTAATTGCGCATATAACGGTCGCGCAAAACTGCATATCAATATATCTATCACTGCAAATATGCCAATAGTTTCAAACAACAGATTAGAAAAGTATTTATGCTATGTTGTCATGATCTGGGACTTACGGTAGATGGCCTCGGCGTTTCCTCAAGCTATGAAAATGCACTATAATTTGCTTGTCATCAATGCCTGCAAATCTCTATCTCTCTCAACATAGTAGATCATCATTAGACACTAAATCCTTGATGAGCTTGCAAAATGCACATTAGATCCCTCATTAGACACTATATGTTCATCATCACCGGGGCATGTAAAATGTTTGCATCAAATCCTTCATTAGCAGTCTATTCATTGAACACTTGAGCTCAAGAACAACATGGGCTTGTATGTTTGCAAAACTTGATTAGATACATCAGTTGATCGATTCGTATTGATTGGGGGTTATAAAATAAGTAGAAATTGGTTTCATGTTCTCATAGATTCCCTACATACAAGCGGTTTTACAACACGTCGGGTTTAACTATTGGCGAAATTGAAGAGTTGAATTAGATAGGGGATGTGATGTACTGCTCATTCATGCTACTCTTACCAAAGCTGCGACTATCCGTTTTAAACTCGATACCATGCCAGCTGCCTTGCTGCCTCCCATGAGACTACACCGGGTTGGATCTTCACCTTCTTGTCCTTCGTTAAGCAAGCCCGGCGACCGCCCTCAGCGAGCGCTGTGTCGGTCGTCCAGCGGCTAGGTTAAGGGCAGACAATTTGGAAGTGGAAAGCGAATGAATTGGGATTTTTCCTCTTTGTCGATCGATATGGGGAGGCTTCGTTTGGGCCGTGAGCCTGCTATAGGGTCTGCCTTGCACTTATGTTATTGGCCCATCAAGTTGAAACATTTTCATTTTAAATTGCCTGCCCGTCTCGTTGGGACAAACAAAACTAAGCGTGGGCCAACTGGACATCAAACTGGGTGCACACTTTCCAGCCACACAGGGGTGTAAGTGCATCTAGTGCCACCTAGTTGGTTTTGGAGTATTGACGACAAATGTGGTTGAGGACTAATGCGTTTGTGAGGTGCGGGATACTTGAGTGGTGTCCCTCATTGATTCGGTTTACCTGGGAGATGACCCTAAAATGTATGAAGACATTGGCGACAATGGTGGTATGTGAAGATATTCACATTGAAGACTATGACATGAGAAGACATTGGTGAAGACTATGGGCGTGAAGGCGTGTCGTTTCGTTGTTTCCTTTTCTTCTTTGTTGAGTCATAGGAACCACCTTTGTTAAGTGGGGTCCAAGTGATCAAAGTCGAGAATGGTAGTGATGCTCAACCCAAATCCTATGTCTTGACGAAGACAATGAGCAAAACTTATCGGAGCTAGATGAGTCGGCTTTGCTTGTAGCCCAAATAAAGTTGCCGTGTGTGTTGAAATCGACCGTTGGAACACGTGTTAGTTCCTTAGTGACCGGTGTCATTTCGGACATATCAGGTCGGGTTGCCTAGTGGCTATAAATAGCCCACCCCTACACCATAAATTGGTGGCTGCTCGAGTTAGTGCAGGCTTTTGTCGTTTGAGAGCAACCCACCTCGAAGCCTTTGAGAGAGAGAAATCCTTGCGAGGACAAAGCCCAAACACCCGAGCCAAAGAGTGTTAGGCATCCTGAAGTCTTTACATGCAGTGACCTCAAGACTTATTACACTTGAGGATGTGAATCCTCCGGCCAGGTTAGGCGTCACGAGCATCCAAGAGTCATTGTGGATTGCCGGTGAGCGCGGTTGTGAAGGTTGAAGTCTACCTTGAAGACTTACGAGTGATTGGGCGAGGCTGTGTCCTTAGCTCAAGGGAATAAGGTGAACACGGTCTTCGAGTTGAATCTCAGCCTCCCTAACGGATGTGCAGTTGTCTGACAATGGGCCAGTCAACAAATCTGTGTGTCTTCAACAAGTCCTGGTTCTATCTTCTCCCTCACCTTACTTAGAGTTTGTCTTATTGAAGTCATTGCCTATTTGTCATACATGTTTGACTTCATTGCTTGACTACTTTTGTTGATTGGCTTCTCACTATCTTCCATCTTGATCCTACTACCAAGCTGCTATTAGTCTTGTACTTTCACGTTATTGCATACTAGACTATGGTTTGCTTGTTGTAGTTTATCTTGCATATCAATGGTCATTTCTATTGTTTGTCTTTGAAACATCCGTGTTTGAAGACTTTCCTAAATCGCCTATTCACCCCCTCTGATGCGATAACTAGCACTTTCAATTGGTATCGAGCAAGGTACTCCTTGTTTTGTGTGATTCGGTTTAACCACGGAGTTTTAGCTATATCATTGCGAGGGATAATCAAAGTCTCCGCTGCTTGCCCGTGTTCGATGGACCGACTATCCCTCTTTGGAAGAATAAGATGCGCATGCATCTTGAAGCCATGATGTCGACCTACGGTATGTAAAGTCAAACGGCGTTCCCAAAACTGGTGAAGGTGTCACCCTGATGTCAAGTTCATCAAGCGGACTCTCTTGCCAAGAACATCATTTGGTCATCGACCAAAGGGCGATGGCCGTGTGAGTGCTCTGGAAGCGTCGAGAAGCTATGCAGGGGCTGGCTATCCAAGGTCAGCAAGCGTCTCAACGGAGATCAAAGGATCGGTGTTCTTAACCTCTTCAACGCTTCAAGAAAGCGACAATGAAAATGTCCAGCTCACGTTTGATCGCCTCTGACATCACAAATGAGCTTCATGCTCTCGGCATGCTTGAGATCACCAAGCATGAAATCGTCAAGACACTCTTGAGATCACTTGACAGCTCTTTTGACACCCTTGCCCTCATGATACAACGTCGACTTCAAGACACTCGATCCGTCGATATACTTGAGAGCTCAACACACATGAGTCCGACTTTACGAGAAAAAGATATCTATGGTCCCAACTATGGCCGAACTTCGCTTTGAAGGCAAAGTTGTTTCTTCATCTGAAGAAGAATCATTGCGGTTCGATGATCTGAAGACATTGGAAAGAACTTGCTATGCTTGTGAAAGAAGTTCGAGAAGTTCACTAGGAAGAAAGGCTTGGAAAGTCTTCATGATCTTATATCACGAGGCTCACCTTGCCAGAAATATACTCCCTACACGCAGCGCCGCGGGCATTATGGGGGTTCGACTTTTTTTATAGAGTTCAGTGAGAATATAATGCGAGATAGGCTCACAGATTGGACTTTGGGCATGAGCCGACCACATGTTTGGGGGCCCATGTGTTCTACCGGCGCTTTTCATATTACAGCGATCGATGCGGCGCTGGTTTGAATCTTGTCATAAAGCGAATACAAAATTGAATAAAGCACGCAGCTGTTGGAATGAAATCGAGCAGCAGTTCCTAACCAGCAATCGAGTTGCAATTCTATCAACGATATACCATGTGATAAATAATCTTATCGTACTACTTATACATACAGGACACTTGTTTCACCATGCTGATTATTACATCAAAATCTCGGAGGATAGATCAGTTCGGCGATTCGCGTTGCTGCTCTGAAGAATTTCAAAGTTGATTTGGACCAGCTCTCCTTGCAGAAAGTTTGATTTTGACATCATCCCTACGTCAGATATGATTTAGATTTGAACCTTGACCATCCTTTAGCATCAATCATCATGTGACCATCCTTTGTACTTGTATATTGAGCAGGTTCATTCACACCAAGGCTGCGCATGGTAAGAAGAAACGGCATGATGGCCGGATAGTTGAGCGACTCCCTCGTTCTCTAGGATTACGTTTGCAAACAAGAAGACATACCAAACAGTTAGATCAACACAGTGAATCATGTGAAACAACATGGAAAGAAAAAGAGCGAAGCACTTGGTGACAATGCTTACCAGAAGGTGGACATGTGGTTTTGTAAGGACTTTGGTATATGAAGTGCGAACTGCAGCCGATCTGTTGCCGATGCAACTGCGAGGCGGACCAAATGCAAGTGCAAGTGTTGTGCGGTGCGAAGCGCTCTTGCTGCGGAGATGGTGCTCCTTGTAGGCAATTGCTGGTGTCGATACCCGATCCTCCGTGCATCGGACGATCGGCGGCGATGCGGTGCAATCCTCGGTGGATCGAGGCTAGCTGCACTGTATGGATGCTAGAGCAAGCGGCGATGCACCGATCTATGTGAGCGGCGATCGGTATGCGAATGCTATGATCAGCTTTCTAACGACTAGGATCCGTGACCGTGATCGGTTTTTCTTCATTTCTTTTAAGCGAAGGACTAATTGTGGCGTTTTGTTAAATAAACTGCAGTTCATCATAGGGATTCAGCTTGTACTCGGACAACGGCTGATCAATTTTTCGATAATATAAGTGATGGACAGTGCCTTACGTTCTTGACACGACATAAGTGAAACCTGCAAAATAGCCATCGTAGAGCAAACCAAGCGGTTTGATACGTGATGAATGTCACATGGCAAAACCTGCATCGTAAATTGCAGGAAAAGAAAGAAAACATGACGATTTAGACGTCAATAAGATTTACTTGATGTGACTGCAGTGAATCCTTACGGAAATCACTATGTTGTACTAAGCGAAGATTGATCATCCAACTACGTGGCATGTGGGGCCACCGCCTACTCCCAAGCAGGACGGTCAAAGGTCGTGACAAATCGTATGGACCGAACATCCATGGAATTAAATCCTGGTGGGTCGCGATAAATCCTGCAATGCATACAGATATTGGAGTGTAACCATAATTGATAAACCGTCCTCACAAAAATATGATCTGGATACTTCAAAATGTACAGACTGAATTGAGTGGACAGACATTAACATAGACCGTTCTCGGGACTGACCACACAAAAAGCAGCGGTACTAATAAACAATACGGGGTTCACAAACACAAATCAAGTCTTGAACAATAGTACTTACTCTGAGACAAGCAAAGTTGCACTAACTAAACTCTGCGGACTATTTCTTGCCACCGACCTACAGGATGAACCCCGCATAATGACTAGGCCATGGACTTCGTGTGAGATGTCTACATGCACCATCACCATCTTGTCAACCTTGGAGAACCTAACAGTGGTCTTTCCACTCATAAACATGATGATGAAGACCGCATCAATTTGTTGGGAAGCTTTACAAGAACCACCCTTAATGTCGAAGGCACAATGAGAGAATTGTTGTGGTCAAGTACAGCCTCGAGAACATGCGACAACAATGCTACGAGGAAAACACTAGTTGGACACGTGGCGACAAGGACACAGCAGTGGATAGTTCAGCGATAGAACTCATCATCGGGTCTTCAGTTCACCGGCATGACTTTGAGAACTTCATCTCCACAGGGACCTGGTTCTAATTCAAGCGAAACCATATTTCATTACTACCTCCGTTCAGAAATATAAGATGATTTTCGATATTATACTCCATATATGATACATATATATACGAGAAATGAGTGAACAAAGACACTAGAACATGTCTTCAAAGGCATGAGGCGGAGGATTACATGCAATATCCATAACACAAATTCTTGAGGCAAATATACCCTCTTAAAAGGTAGCATTGATGTTCATAAAGTACTCCTCCGTCCCAAAATTCTTGTCTTAGATTTGTCTGAATACGGATGTATCAAGTCACATCCATCTAGACAAATCTAAAAAGAAGACGAGAGGAAATAGTTAGTAATCTATAAAAATCAGTGTCAACCTCTATGTTTTGGTCAAGAGGAATTTAGAACCGTCATTTGGCACACTAAAATCACATGCAAGATCACCCGAAAGTTGTACTACAGTACTAGTCTGCGTGTTAGATGAAAAAACACGATCAAGATCGAGAAAAAATCGTCAACAAGAGACATTACCTGGACTTGCTAATGAGGATCCGGAGGGGGCTTGGGCGGAGGGTGGCTGAGCTTGTCTGTGGTAGTCTCGGCGAAGTGCTTGCGCTTCCGTACCATGAGCCTCGGCGGTTTGGCGAGCCATAGACATCCGTCGGCGGTGCTCGGCGTCCATCAAGAGAGGAAGCGAGAGAAGAGTGAAAGGAGGAGCGAGAGATGAGGGAAGAAGCGGCGAGTGGGGGTTTATTCAAGAGAGGAAGCTGGAGAGAAGAGTGAAATGATGGTTGCTTGTCCGTCCAACTTCTTGCTTGGAAAGGAGGTTTTGTGATTTGACGGCTCATTGGGCATTCTGCGGGATTCGATCGGGGTAGTCTACCGTCACTCTACTCTGAGTAATTTAGTGCATGGCTGGTGGACCCGGTCTGGCTGTCCACGTCGGCGAAAGTGAGTAATTTAGTGCATGGTGGAGGAGGATCCGCCGGTGGCGTGTCCCTGTTTTTCATACGAAGAAAAAAATATATTACGACAGCGTTTCCACTCTTCTGACGGAGGTCGCGAAACATGGCAGCCACTTGAACATACAGTGCTCCTACTACTAGGCATGTGCGGTGGTTCATACGTCGATGCTACACAATCTTGTTGCTAGTGTAGTAAGATAGCGATAACAAATGATGTTGTCGCATATCAACTACTCTATATGTAACATAGTACCGCTTTTTTGACGTCCGTCGAGAATGAGCGGTGAGATCAATGTTAACAGAACTAGGTCCCGCAGTATGCGAATGCAGTTGCTCTGATACTCCATGAAACATGAACCATATGAAGCATCCTATAGTGTTAGGCAGGGGGTGTATGAAGGTGCAGGATGGGGAGCAAAGTTCCCTTCTCGAGCCAACTTTTGGAGTGTTTGTGAGTGCATGAAGGGTGCATGAGTCCACACTAGTAGGTTGACAAAAATACGAAGAGGAAACAACTATATTGAGATGAGAATGCAACCAAACACACCCACACGCTTTACTTTACGGTGGTGATGCTGCACCGTCTGAGTTTGATCCAGCGGTCATGTTGCACGAGACATGGACATGCCCATGCGGAAGCCTAAACACCACAAAAGTCCCTCTGCTTCTCGGCGCGCGAAGTTGGTGATGCGGTGCAACCGCCGAGCCGCTCGATCGGCGGGAGCCAGCTCGTCGTCAGGCGGCGTCAATAGCGCGAATGGATTCGGTGGCCAGCCTGAAAGGATTCACCCGGCAATGGCAGCGGCAGCGGCTAACCCCTCCTTGTCAGCTCAGCCCACCATCGGCGGAGCGGCTCAGCTCCTGGAGATATAGGTGAAGAAGGAGACCAGGTCGAGCGCAGCTTCGTTGAAGTCGACGGTGGTGTCGAGCAGTTTGCTTGCGACGCCGGCAACACATGCATGGTAGGCATCGCGCAGCGCAACTGCGTCGCGTGGCAACGGTTCACCAAGTGGCTAAGGCGATCTGGACCTCGTCACGATCGGCTCACGGCGGCTTCTCGTATCTCCGCTTTACCTTAACGCCGCCGGCGCCTCGAGCATCTTTTGGTGGGCGCCTGCGGCTTTGAAGCTCGTGAACTCCGCACGGAGGGCATGGCACTCTCTCCTTGAGCTCACGAGCTCCGCGTCCTTAGCCTTGAGTTCCGCATCCTTGGCATGGAGCTCCTGTATCGAGCGCCTCACCTCGGACTACTGATACTGCTGCGCCGCCATGGCACGGTAGAAGCAATGGGAGAGGAAGCAAGGGTAGCTTGGCTGAAAGGCAATGCAATCTCGAGGAAGGGAGGAGCCAGACCGAGGCGGGGAATCTTTTAGTTGACCACGGTAAAACACCGATCGGCGACTTCTCACATCGAGGGCGTGGGTTTTACTGGTAGTCATCCGTGACTAATTGCTACGCGCTTTGCTCCGTCAATCAAATTTAAAATCCGCGCTGCTCCCGTCAATCAAAAAGTTAAAATCCACGCACCCAAACACGAGCAAGCTGCGGTGGATATTTAAATTACACTGCCGACAAGTAGATAAAAAGGGGTGAAAAACAAATGTGGCGGCGGCCTAGCTAATCGGTCGAACTAGCCCAACTAGCTAACCGTTAGCTGCTTGATGTTTTCGGTGGGAAAGGTGGTCTTCGTGATTTGATGACTCATTTACTTGCGGCTTTTCACGGCGGAGGACCCGAGAAAAGCCAGCGTTGAGGCGTCCCGTCGAGGAAGAATATGTCGCCCACGGGGAGGACCCGAAACGCTGCGGTAGGGTGTGCCCCGTCACGAACGCAGGAGGAAAAATGTGCGTGTAAAAATATCTGTATCGAGGGCGGTACCTATGGTTCGACCTCGGGATTCAGCGGTCGATCGAAAACACCCCTAGCCACACAACTTCATCGCGTACAAGCGACAGCGCAGTTAGCTCCGTCTCGACCAGCCTGCGTCTCTTGTTCTAAGCGATTCTTCTATTTCCAAGCTTTTTTGTTGTAATAACACCACGGCAAGCTAGTGCCGCTCTTTGTGTGCAGATTAGGCGATGGAGAAGAGATTTAGATCGTAGACACAGGACCCACCGTAAGTGAGACAACGGTCATGCGTGTTGACGAGGCACTCCCTCTACTCTACTCAGCGCAAGTACTATATAAAAATCAAGTTATGGGACCAAAGCCAACAACCGTTCATTTTGAGCTATCGACTTAAGCTTTGTAGTCCGGTTGCCGATTCGAATCTCGTCTTTGATTTGTTAGTTTTAGGTCAAATTTGATTAATGACAAGTGGGACCCCGTGTGTTGTTCCGATATTTCAGTGTAGGATGGTTTTTGAACAAACACTTTGTGGTTAGACAAGTAACAGCACGAGTTACATATTTTGCAAGTTCTGAACAAAATGACAAGCGGCATAGAATACATTCACCCCGCAGCTTAGATACTATGGTGATACGGTTTTACACGTTGGAAGTGAGATCAATGGCTTGGGAGTAGTCTTTGTAATTATCGCATAATTTCCAAACTCTCCAAAGTTTTTTTTGCAAATAAAACATTCAGGCCTGGTATGTGCTGCATCTTGATCAACGGCTCCCGGTGCTCATATTAGGTGCTCCCGTAGCTTAATTACCTTTCGGTGATATGAGCATCTAGGTCGGTATGATCGGTGATGGATGCACATACATAATACTTTACTGCGCATTTCCCAAACTCTATCATTGTATATTCCAAAACATTCAAACCTCCTATTGTGGGCGTTAGATCTCGGTGAACTTCGTATCACCATAGAATCTCTACGTGCGGGGCACCTCATACTCTCCATGCGCGACATAAGATGCTATCTAGCTTGGATGCTTCTGGTGATACGAGCTTGGAGGTCGTTTGATAAGATCAATGGCATTTGAGCAGTCTTTGTGCTTGTAGCGTGGCGAACCCTTTTGGGGCTTTTATGCAAAAACCATTGAACCACCAAGGAGGTGTTGGGTCACAAATCCAACGCCTCAAGAGCTTGTATCAAAGCATCTAAGGTGTGATAGCACATGATATTCTTACATACAGGGAGAATATGATGTCCTCCTTCATCTTAGATGCTACGGTGTCTGAGAGCTTCAGTCGTTGAATATGGGATCAAAGGGCATCTAAGTAGTTTTTACAAATTGTGTGCAATTCTCAAACTCATCAAGGTTTCTGCAAAAAATAAGACACATCATGTGAGCTACTATATCTCAGATCTACAAGCTC
This sequence comes from Aegilops longissima, assembly GCA_021605205.1. Classification (NCBI taxonomy): domain Eukaryota; kingdom Viridiplantae; phylum Streptophyta; class Magnoliopsida; order Poales; family Poaceae; genus Aegilops; species Aegilops longissima. Next base: position 25,439 of record JAHIAM010002572.1, read on the forward strand.
AAGCAACTCGTGTCGGCATATAGCATCTAAGGTATGGGGCACATGATATTCTCCAGGGAGGAGGGTGGGGTGCTGCGAATCGGTGGTTGGGAGGTGGGACAAATATAATCTAAACAACCCTAAACGAGCTCCACAATTTTATCTAAGGTCGGGTTGACCCCGACAATCATAGCTCCACCTAAACACAACATTTGCATGTCTTGTAGTACGGGACTTAATATTCATGTTTCAGTTTCATGTTCATTTAAATATTGAGCCGAGGACCATGGATGTCTTACATTTCTCCTTCATTCCTAAATATTTGTCTTTTTAGAGGCTTCAAATGGACTAGCACATCTGGATATATATAGACATATTTTAGAGTCTGATTCACTCATTTTGCTCGTATGGTCACTTGTTGAACTCTCTAAAGACTAATATTAGAATAGAAAGGCTATTTTTGAACTTCGTGTCATACATGCATGGGTTGGAAAAATAGATGCACTATACTTATTGGATTGTTGTTGTGTTCATGCGTGTGTGTGTGTGTGTGTGTGTGTGTGTGTGTGTGTGTGTGTGTGTGTGTGTGTGTGTGTGTGGTCATATGTGATACATACAAAGTTTTCTCACCTCCATATTGTTCATCTTTTAATTTTGAATTTGCATTGGAAAACTTACTAGGGATACCTTGAAATGTGAAATCACGTTGAGATCACTATATCACAAATTCACTCTAATTCAACAACTTCGTCATAAATCAATTACCACGTTGAGATTAGTATTTGCAAGAAAATCACGGGTATTGTAATACACATAGATTAGTTCGGCAATTTAAAGGTTCCTTCATTATTCTCAAATGGTAGGACCGCGGCATAATAGCAGACCTTGGCCGTGTTGATCATAAAAAGCGGGCCCGTGTCTTTCGGTGGCGTCGTGGTATGCACATTAGGCAACTAACCGGTCGAGCCTGTTTCAAATCGAAATATCGGCGGCGAGAATTCCAGCCCTAGGAAATTCCCATCATGTCCCGGTCCATAATGACTACCGATGAACAACGGAGGGATGCTTTAGTAACTGAACAACGTTACCTACCGTGCGAAACGCGGTTCAATTCCTCGATGCGCTCGTCAAGGTCACGGTCCAGCTGCATTGCCTAGTACTCTTACTACACGGGGATGAGCATAGAATTGAGCCCGTTTGTCGTGCCTAGTACTTGAGTTAATATATCGGGCAATGCCTGATGCGGAGGATTATCCTTTTACTCCCTCCTTTACGTTTAAGGATTATCTCAAAATTTTAGTTTTCCCATTTTATAAGTCCCAATTTGGTTGTTCACCATCACATGTTCAGATTTCAAGGTGCAATATATCATTAAATGCAAGTATTAAGAAAATTGACCAATGCATGTACTTTATGCATGCATGCATTGCAATTAATGCATTAAGTAAACACAATTTTTGAGGAAAACAAGCGCATTAATTGAGTGGTTTTGCAAACTACAACAATTGTTCCACCACTCACCATCTACCTTGGTTGGTGAGATTTTTTAGTGAGCCCTATAAACGGAAAGGAGGTTTAACTAAGCAAAATGTTTGACCAAATCCTTTCTTAATAAATAACAGGACAGATATGCGGCGAAAATTTATTGCATGATGCAGGTTATGATATTGTTTGAATCACAGATCTTAAATTTCAGAAAATCAAAAAGTGAGCATAAATTCATGGCGAGGCATGGTCGCGTGATATGGCACAAATATTACTTCATAAGTTTTTCTTCAATTCGAGACAAGCTACTTATGACAAGTTGCACAAATGAAGAGCCAGGTATTTTGGAACAAAGACACATCACGTTAGTGACGCTTTCACTATTGGCCGTGGGCGTTTACGTGCCACAGTTCCCTTCTCGCTCGGCGAGGTGCCGTCCCAACAGCGTGTGAGTCGGCAGGGCGTCTTGAGCGAGGCCGCTACTTGCAGCTATCGAGGCGTGCGGCGGAACCCGTCGGAATTCACGGGAGGAAATTTGACCAGGCTCCGCCGCACCGTCGTCTAACTGCTCCCCACTAATATCGCGGCCTTATGATTTAAATCAACCCCGCACTACCGGTCGCTACAATCCTCTCTCTTCTCTCGATTCTCCTGCCGTCTACCTCCAACTAGCCTGACCTGAGCGTGCGCCATGCCGCATCACGATGGTCTGCCCTTAGTGTTCGATTTCATGAAACACAGCCCGAGTCTCAAGAACATAAAGCGCTTTGGGGCGAGCTTAGGCGGCGCGCGGAAGGCGTGCTGTCGCTCGTTCCGGCTCCCGCCGCCCGGCGTGTCGCGCCCATCCTCGTGGCATTGATGGGCTGGGAGCCGCTTTTATTGTCGCGAGCTTAATGCCACGGGGTTCCATGAGGTCCCGCCCGACTTTCCGCAGCGCCCGATGCACCTGCCAGCGCATGCGCTGCGCATCTGGCAGCAGCGCTGCGCCCGTACCGTGCCGTGCACTGCGGCGCATGCGCTGCGCGTCTGGCAGCGTCGCGCGCCCGCGGATGCCGTGCACACGATGTCTCCCGCGCCATTGACGGCGCATGTCCCAGCAGGCGCGGTGCCCTTCGGCGGCGGCATGGATGGGCGTCGTCGACCTTCCTTCGCCTGCGCTTGATCGCCTCCTCCGCCCAGTTGACTCGCTCCGAAGTCGAACACTTTGGCCTTCCTTGAAGCTAGACCGCGTCGGATATGCCAACAGCGGTACCAAAGCGCCCGCGTCGCCCGTCGATCGGTGGACGACACCACGAGCGGCGGAAGGCGCTTCCCACATGAGCGCCCCACCGCCGCGTGTAATCTAAATTTGCCATGAAAAGCGTTGGATTGCCATGATTAAAAAAAGGCGTTTATGATTCCGTTTATTTTATCGATTGAATGTTCTGCTAGAGGCGTATCAAATTAAATATAAAAGCGTCATCAAGCCACATGTATTCCTTGTCATCCAACGACCTAAGCTGCTTCAATGTCAAGCGCTCAACCGTTTAGCGTGCAGTTAATTTCATGCCAAAATAGTGCTAATCACGCTGACAACACGCAAATAATATCGTAGTAGTTAATCGCATGCATAATATACTTCCAAATTAGCGTGCATTGCGCGTACCGTGACTAGTGCTGCTAGTACGTGAAACTGGTGCCGTGACTTGTGAACCGTCCGGATATAGTCAACAACAACATCGCCCGCGAAGTTCTTCCTGTTTGCGATGCGTCTAAGCGAAGGGAGAGAGAAGAGCACACATGGAACCCACCAGTAAGGTAAGCGAATAGTACTAAAAATAATATTACATGTTATCCATTAATTAGGCTGTGTAATATAAAAACATTATGTGAACAAAGGGGTACAACAAACATTGCTATTCTCGTATGTTGCCCTATTGACGTCGGCTCGAAGGCCGGTCGCATGTTCGATCCTCGTGCTTTATTTTTTAATTTGTATATGGGTCCAAATTTGTTTCATGACATATGGGCCCCTCGATTGTGTAGTTGTAGCACTTTAATTTGTGGGTCAAAATTTGTTCCATTCCAACTGGACTATCGGTGTAGTTTGTAGCTTATTTATAATAATTAAAGAGAACAACATAGTTCTTTCAATAATACCATAGTGCGACGTTGAGCGAGAAGGGCGTGCGAGAAGGCGATGACCGAGCGGAGGGAAATCAACTAGGGGGAGTTCGTGAGGTTACCTTGGCGTTTGGAGTAGTTGTGGGCTGAATGCTACGACAATATAATCTAAACCGACCGAATAAATGCCTACACAAATTAAACCAAGGTTGGAGTGCCCCTATGTAAATAGCTCGGCTTTGCGAGGGATGGAAGATAGTAACTTCATGTGGAATATACGGTATGAAAGCGAGGTCAATCGAGGACATAGATAGAGAGAAAGTGGTGTGGTCGACATTCATTGAACAAATATATATGCTCGGAGAGATATTGTCCGATTGAGCTTTGGTAAGGTGAGGCTGTAAGATAGAGCTTGAGAGATGATCCGATCCTGAGCGTGTAGATATATTTTGTGCGCGTGGGAGGAAGCAAGGTCAACGATCACATAGGGTGTTCGTGTGATCGAAAAGAGTGAGAAGCGGAGTTGGAAGAGTGACCTAGATAGGCGATGTGCGTGAGAGAGTATACAATGTGAATAGGTCAAATTGGGCTCAAACATGGTGATATATCGTTTTGTCAGAAAAGCGAGGTAAATCGAGACATACGGAGAGAGATAGAGATAGATGAAGAGAGAGAGATTGAGTGGCGTGGCCCATGAGAGTGAAAGAAATGTGGCGGCTTGGATGGACTGACCTAGATAGACAATCTCTGAGTGAGAGTGTCAAGGCGAACAAGGAGATATATCATTGTGTTTGAAAGAAAATGAGTTCAGCGAGACTCAGATAAAGAGAGCTAGATTGGCGAGAGTGTGGCCCTAGATGCGGAAGAAGAAGTGAGACAGTCGAGGAGTGACCTAGATATACAATGTAATTCGTGCCGCGAGAGGTTAGAGGCTAGATAGGCAATGCATGTATTTAGTGCGAGAGGGTGAGAGGGAGGGCGGGAGAGAAGCTCGGCATGGGTGCAATGGCGGTGTGAGAGTAAGTACATTTAGTAACAGGAGTGGAAAAAGGGGTTGTGTAGTTGAGAGACTTAGAGATCGAAACATGGAGAAAATAATGAGCGTGTGTTGGAAACCAATAGCTTGCTAAGGTGGTTAGGAGAGGAAGATTGAGCCGATCTGAGGAAGTATGTTGTGTTTGTGTGCGTGGGGGGGGCTAAAAACAACATTTGAATGTACATAGTCTGAGACTTAATATCGATGTTTCAATTCGATTGTACAATGTAAGATTTGAGCCGAGGACCGGACATACGGAGTAATTATTTGAATTTGTGCCATACTAAGTTTGAAAAAGTTGACATTAGCTCAATTTGTTGTGCTATTTTGTAGGTCATATGTTTGAATCCATCAAAGTTTTCTCACTACCATGGTGTTCATCATATACATATAATTTGTATTTAAAAAGTAAGCGTGGATACGATTGAAATCACGAAATTCAAGTTAGAATTGGAGATCGCTATGTGACACACTCTAATTCAAATAACTAACTCGTGACACACACTCTAATTCAAATAACTAATCATGACACACTCTAATCCGTTAAGCGTGGGTACTGTTTCGATATTTTTCAAATAACTCCTCATTAATTTATAGTACTCCCTACATTCACTTTTATAAGACCTTGAAGACATTTAGGACAATGTGCAAAAACAGTTCATTTAAGTTGTCTAAAACGACTTACAAAGTGAATGGATGGAGTATCTCGTTCGAATGACTAATTATGCAAGGAAAACAGGCATAGTAATACATACAGATTAGTTTGCAAATGAAGAAGATACGTTTGCATTCTCAAATGTAAGCGCACCGGGCAGACCGAGGGTGTAATAAAATTGAACGCTGCTTGATGCCTTAAAAACAACTGCCCTTGGGTGGTGACATGTGGACCAACCACTGGGCCCACATGTCATGAACTACAGCAGGTGCTGCTTAAACTGCCAAATCTAATCTCGGGGGTGGTCACGTGTTAGCCGAGACGGACCAGCGTGGCACCCAGCCACCCACCCCCTCTTCCCCAAAAAAGGGCGGCGACAATATAAGTTCGCGATTCCATGTTTGGGATTGAAATATCTGGCCCCAATTCGGCCTTGCAAATCTCTCTTCTCCACACGTCCCCTTCGGCGATTGCTCAAATCCCTAATTAGCCGCCATCCTCGAATCGCCCCTCGTCTGCGTCTCTTTCCCCACCGTTCCCCACCTCATCTTGAGACGGACGGCGACGGTGCACTTCACCACACTGCCGAACTACCTCATCTCGCCCTCGTCCACCGCACGGTGGTCCCACCCGTTTCTTGTCGCCCATGCCGGCGTGCCTCATAGACACGAGTTCCACCGCATCAGGTGTGCTTCACCGGCAATAGTCCCAGCTCACAGGGCTACTTCCCAGAGCACATCGTCGCCTCCACCCCAGGGCCGTTGAGGCTTCACCAACGGTCTCGTCCACCGCATCGTGGCGCTTTCATTGCCACTCAAGATCTGCATCCGTGCGCGTCAATAGCCTTGCGCATCACCCTCAACGGCTCTAAGTGACCCAGCTCTTGCTAGCGAGCATGCCCAAGCCCGGCCTGAAATATCCACATCACTCCCTTGTGCATTGTTTCGGCGATGTTTGGATATCCTTTCACTGCTCTCTTAGCTTACCGCCTATGCAACTCGACTTTAACTCTTATTTCTTAGGATATCATACGAAACAACAAATCCATTTTTAGCGAAGCATGGCGGGGCTACGGGATGCGGTACATCACCACCCGTATAACCTGTAATATCGTCCTCCGGTACAACATCAAGGTCGATTCCTCTTATTTCATCAACCATTCGCCGTGTCAAAAAAATGGAGAGATGCAAGGAGCACAAACCTGCACATCCAAGCAAGTGGTAACATGGACTTGTACATGGAACATCTAGCGCCAAGCAGGAAACTGAGTGAGCACTGTGACAGCTTAAGTCCGCATTTCATTTAATTAAATGCTTGCATTTGTGTATGATTTGTGTGCGATGGCTGATCCACAATTCAAGTTAGCGAGGTGAACATTTAACTTAAAAAATAGAAGCACTTGCACTCGAATCAACATAACTTGAGAAATGTGAAGCTACATGCACTTTGGCTTGACTAATGATCCAAAGTAGTTAGATTATAAACACTAAATGATGCAAGCAAAAACACAAAATGCAACATGGTGTACAAGGACTACAAACATAGTCTGTACCTGCTTGAATTATTAGTTCTACGGCTGAAAATATCAAAGTGTAATTGCGCATATAACGGTCGCGCAAAACTGCATATCAATATATCTATCACTGCAAATATGCCAATAGTTTCAAACAACAGATTAGAAAAGTATTTATGCTATGTTGTCATGATCTGGGACTTACGGTAGATGGCCTCGGCGTTTCCTCAAGCTATGAAAATGCACTATAATTTGCTTGTCATCAATGCCTGCAAATCTCTATCTCTCTCAACATAGTAGATCATCATTAGACACTAAATCCTTGATGAGCTTGCAAAATGCACATTAGATCCCTCATTAGACACTATATGTTCATCATCACCGGGGCATGTAAAATGTTTGCATCAAATCCTTCATTAGCAGTCTATTCATTGAACACTTGAGCTCAAGAACAACATGGGCTTGTATGTTTGCAAAACTTGATTAGATACATCAGTTGATCGATTCGTATTGATTGGGGGTTATAAAATAAGTAGAAATTGGTTTCATGTTCTCATAGATTCCCTACATACAAGCGGTTTTACAACACGTCGGGTTTAACTATTGGCGAAATTGAAGAGTTGAATTAGATAGGGGATGTGATGTACTGCTCATTCATGCTACTCTTACCAAAGCTGCGACTATCCGTTTTAAACTCGATACCATGCCAGCTGCCTTGCTGCCTCCCATGAGACTACACCGGGTTGGATCTTCACCTTCTTGTCCTTCGTTAAGCAAGCCCGGCGACCGCCCTCAGCGAGCGCTGTGTCGGTCGTCCAGCGGCTAGGTTAAGGGCAGACAATTTGGAAGTGGAAAGCGAGGCTCTAGGCCTAAACTAGTGGTAGAAAGATTTTGTACGACTAAGAGATGAAGTTGACATGTTGAGGAAGCAAACAGCACAATCACAAGCAGTACTCAAGACAACCATTAAATATTTGGTGGATTTCAAAAGCGAAGCAAGCTGAGACTGACCCAGATTATTAAGGTCACGAAGGAAAAAGGAATTTAAATTCCTACTTGGTAAATCATAGGTGAAATATTCTTTCCATAGTTGAATAACCTTTGTGTTGTACATTCATGTAATCAATCAAACCATTTGTTTTAGAGATCATGTAATAATTGTTTTTTTTGTAATTTTATTTGAGCACAAGTCTGTATTAATTGATAAGACTGGAGACATTTCATTTGGATTGATGTGCCCGACCTACAAATATGCAATCGGGCTGAATGTGCATTCAGAAATAGCATAGTATAGATGGACCATAAGTGGACGCATCGGAAAGGGCCAAGATCTTGGCTAAAAAGCGAATCTGTTGTAGCCAAAAAAAAACAATGACTGGCTTATGTATGTTAGTTGATATTATTGATCCATATACTCTATAACTGTTTATATGTTTGTTAGTTATGTACATTCTTGGTTGATTGACTCGGTATTTGAATCTTGATACATAGCTTGTACATATCTAAATGGGAGTACACATTATGTTGCGTGTGACATTTGAGTTGGACATGAAGTGTTCCAAATATTAATTCACCTTAAACTGGATACTAGTTTCGAATTTGAGTATCGGCATTTGTAAACCATATTCATATATGACGATGGAATACATCTTTGTCGTCCTTTTGAAGATATATAAAAACACATAGAATGATTTATAAAGATTCATATAGGAATACAAAATGGATTAATTTAGTTGCCGAGGTAGCGTGGATGCTTATTGTCCCAAAATTGAAAAAGCGCAAAATGTCCACTCCCGTCGTTGCCGAAGCCAAGTGTTTGGGAGATGGAAATTACTGTCTACCCATTACGGACAATCCATCGGCCCGATTTCCACTACTCTAAATAGGGGTAGGTTAGTAACTTCAATTGGGCGTGACACGACCGCCTCTGAGCCCATTCCGACACGGTGGGCGTCAAACATAAGTGACAAAACACATTTGATTCAAGCTCATCCGAAAGACCTCTGTTTCTCCTCCATTCCCCATTCATACACGGTGGGCGGCAAAACAAACTCGACTCGGCGAAATCGATGTAGGCAAATATTTTCAATAGGGGCAGGTTTGTAACTTCACTCGGGCGTGGCCAACCGCCCTACGTCAGCCCCATTCATACACCGTGGGCGCCAACCACCCTCTCCTCGCCCTAATCGCTCTGGGCAAATATTGGCGAGATCTTGATTACGTCCTATCCCCAACCGGCAGGGCGTCCAAATTTTAAGCAGGGGCTAAGTTCATAACTTTCCCATATTTGAGACGGTAGCGTCCCAAAACATGGTTCCCGTACCTTTCCTCCATTTTCCCATTCATACACGTCCGCTCTAGAACCCCCATCCCCACACCAGCCTCCGTCCGCCACCCCATCCATGCCGCCGTCCTCCACCACATCCGCCATACCGTCCTCCACCATGCGGGCGCCTACCAAGACGCGTCATCCCTTTGCTAGAGATGGGCGTTTCTCATCGAGCGCAGACCAATAGCCTTGCATCGCGTCCTCTCGCTTCATCGGCGTTGTCGTCCTCTTTGTAGGGGCGCTCACCGACCTTCTCTTCCACATAGCGGGACTTATCCCCGATGCACCGTCTACCGTCGAGATCTGCTTCAACACCACGACAGCCATCACACCCCGATGCCTACAGGCGCCAAGAGAGGTGGTACTTCATATCTCCTCAACTTTTGATCTCAACGGAAAATAGATCTTAACTTGGTTACTCTACTTTCTTTTCATCTCTTAGAATTTAGTTCTTAGTTGAAGCAAACAATGGATGCTAAATATCATTTCTCCGGTTTGCAGCTTCAAATCTGCCATGGCACAGCCATATCTGGTTTAATTGATCATGCTTAGGGTTTAATTGATCATGTTGGTTCCGTGGTGGTTTATTTAATAGAAATCGGAGGAAACCCTCTTTTCCTAAAAAATATATGCTAGATTTTCCCCTTTTATGATCACTATCTGATCAGAATATGTGCCGTGTCATAATAACATGCTCCGCATCAAGCTAAACAAGCTTAGATGTTCAAATCTGAATCTGATATTATTAAAACGAGTTGTTTAATTGGTCACTAAATGTTCCTAAATTAGTTTGAAAATGCATGTTACTTCGCTGGGTGTGTATCTCTCAGGGCGCCCGGTGGGCGGCCCACCTTGGGATTTTGGGTCGTCCAGCCCCGATTCCCTCTCGTTCTGCTGCGGCGCTTCCGATCTCTACTTCATACGCCTTTGCCTTCGATGACTTGCCGTCCCAGGACGGCAGGCCGACCGCTTCGCCCAACAACGTCACGCTGCCGGAGCGCCGCCGTGCCTACCTTCCCGATCCGTTCAGGGCTCGGGTGCAGCACCCACCAAGCCAACCCAATTTATCCTGAGATCGTCCTCAACACTTTCGAGCCACTCCTCATCACCCATTTTCTAATTGATTCATTACTCATTAGGCAGGACTGTCATTAGGGTTTGTTGTGTGCTCGGTGCTACCTACACTTAATGGTTCAGATGTATTTCGGTAATCTTTAGTACCTCTAAAGTTCACAGGGTTTTCAAAATTCCGGCCCTCGGAACAGAAACTAGTCATTTTGGATTGTTGGTCGTAGTGACATTGACCCAGATTACTACTACAAGCCAGGTTTGTTGACAATTTTACTTGTCTTTCTTACTCATTCGATATAATATCCAATTATTCACGTCGATTAGTTGCAAACTTTAAGTGCTAGACAAACTTCTTCATTCAGATTTTGGGCGGTCTCTTCTGCGATTACAATTCTGCATACTTGTCCTAATAAGCTCACAAGTAAATGATTGATTCACTACATCTATGCTTGCCTTGTCATATTTGTTGTCAATATTCTTTTAGGGTGGACCACCCTGTTTCTAAATCTTGGAACCGTAGACGAGTGAATAGTATTTCTCTATGTGATCTCTTCCATCATGTGTGGTAACGAACCGCATTGTATAGAAAGAAAGTGTCATTTCCAGCTTTTACATAGGTTTGATCTTTTACATGGAATACAATCTGCCTACTTGCTTTGTGTTGCCCACTAC
>JAHIAM010002573.1:0-64435 GCA_021605205.1 Aegilops longissima
GTGATGAACTCCTTCACCCAAATTGCTTCATCGCTGCCTCGAGGCTGCCATGTACTCCGCTTCACATGTAGATCCATACGGCCTCTCTGCTTGCGGCTGCACCAGCTTCTTGCTCCACCATTCAACATATACGTATCCGGTTTGTGACTTAGAGTCATCGGATCGTATGTCGAAGCTAAGCGTCGGCGTAACTTTATTCTGACGAGCTCTTCGTCACCTCCATAAGCGAAACATGTCCTTTGTCCTTTTCAGGTACCAGGATATTCTTGACCGCTGTCCGGTGTTCCTTGCGGGATTACTTTGGTACCTTCCTACCAAACTTACGGCAAGGTTTACATCAGTGCAGTACACGACATGGCATACATAATAGATCCTATGGCTGAGGCATGGGGATGACACTCATCTCTTCTTTATCTTTTGCCGTGGTGGGCATTGAGCTGAGCTCAATCTCACCTTACAATCTGAGGCAAGAACCCTTTCTTGGACTGATCCATTTTGAACTTCTTCAAAATCTTATCAAGGTATGTGCTTTGTGAAAGACCTATGAGGCGTCTCGATCTATCTCTATAGATCTTGATGCCTAATATATAAGCAGCTTCTCCAAGGTCCTTCATTGAAAAACACTTATTCAAGTAGGCCTTAATGCTGTCCAAGAATTCTATATCATTTCCCATCAAGTATGTCATCTACATATAATATGAGAAATGCTCTGAGCTCCACTCACTTTCTTATAGCATGGCTTCTCCATAAGTCTGCATAAACTAACCTTTGATCATCTCATCAAGCGAATGTTTAACTCGAGATGCTTGCACCAGCCCATAAATGGATCGTTGGAGCTTGCATACTTTATCGACATTCTTAGGATCGACAAAACCTTCCGGCTGTATCATATCTGCTCTTCCTTAAGATAGCCGTTAAGGAGCTGTTTTGGCGTCCATCGCCATATCTCATAATCATAGTATCGGCAATTGCTAACATGATTGAGACGGACTTAAGCTTACGCTACGGAGAGAAAGTCTCATCGTAGTCAATCCCTTGAACTTGCCGATAACCCTTAGCGACAAGTCGAGCTTTATAGATGGTGACATTACCATCGCGTCCGTCTTCTTCTTAAAGATCCATTTGTTTTCTATAAGCTCGCCGATCATCCGACAAGTCGGTCAAAGTCCACACTTTGTTTTCATACATGGATTCTATCTCGGACTTCATGGCTTCTAGCCATTTGTTGGAATCTGGGCCGCCATCGCTTCTTCATAGTTCGAAGGTTCACGTTGTCTAACAACATGATTTCCGGGACGGGGTTGCCGTACCACTGCAGTGCGGGCGTGTCCTAGTGGACCTCTGAGTTCGGTAGCAACTTGATCCGAAGTACCTTGATCATCATCATGAATTTCCTCTTGATTGGTGTAGGCATCACGGAACATTTTCTGAGCTGCACTACTTTCTGTTCAAGAGGTAGTACTTCATCGAGTTCTACTTTCCTCCACTTACTTCTTTCGAGGAAACTCTTTTTCGAAAGGTTCCGTTCTTGGCAACAAAGATCTTGCCTTGGGATCTAAGGTAGAAGGTATACCCAAAGGTTTCCTTAGGGTATCCTATGAAGCGCATTTTTCCGACTTGGGTTCGAGCTTTTAGGTTGAAGTTTCTTGACATAAGCATCGCATCCCCAAACTTTTAGAAGCGACGACAGGTTTCTTCCCAAACCATAATTCATACGGTGTCGTCTCAGCGGATTTAGGCGGTGCCCTATTTAAAGTGAATGTAGCTGTCTCTAGGCGTATCCCCAAAATGATAGCGGTAAATCGGTAAGAGACATCATAGATCGCACCATATCCAATAGAGTGCGATTCGGCGTTCGGACACACCGTTCTGTTGAGGTGTTCGGTAGGCGTTAGTTGTGAAACGATTCCACATTTTCTTAAGTGTGTACCAAATTCGTGACTTAAATATTCTCCTCCACGATCCGATCGTAAGAATTTTATCTTTCGGTCACGTTGATTCTCTACTTCATTCTGAAATTCCTTGAACTTTTCAAGGTCTCGGACTTGTGTTTCATCAAGTAGACATACCCATATCTACTCAAGTCATCGTGAGAGTGAGAACATAGCGATATCCTCCATGAGCCTCAACGCTCATTGGACCCTTTTACATCGGTATGTATGATTTCCAACAAGTTGGTTGCTCGCTCCATTGTTCGAGAGAATGGAGTCTTGGTCATCTTGCCCATGAGGCATGGTTAGCATGTGTCAAATGATTCATAATCAGAGACTCCAAAGTCCATCAGCATGGAGCTTCTTCATCGCTTGACACCAATGTGACCAAGCGGCGATTGCCACAAGTATGTGGGACTATCGTTATCAACTTTACATCTTTTGGTATTCACGCTATGAACATGTGTAATACTACGCTCGAGATTCATTAAGAATAAACCATTGACCATGAGACATGACCATAAAACATATCTCTCATATAAATAGAACAACCATTATTCTCGGTTTAAATGAGTAGCCATCTCGCATTAAGCGAGATCCGGATACAATATTCATGCTCAAACTTGGCACCAAATAACAATTATTAAGGTTCATAACTAATCCGTGGGTAAATGAAGAGGTAGCGTGCCGGCGGCGATCACATCGACTCTGGAACCATTCGGCGCGCATCGTCACCTCGTCGCCATGATCTCCGCTTATTCGCAGCTCCTGCTGTGAGTTACAAATATGAGCAGCGGCACGGTATCAAATACCGAGGAGTTACTACGATTCTTGGTAAGGTACACATCAATTACATGTATATCAAATATACCTTTGGTGTTGCGGCCTTCTTATCCGCTAAGTATTTGGGGCAGTTCCGCTTCGGTGACCCTCCTTGCAATAAAAGCACTTTCGGTCTCGGGTTTGGGTCCATTCTTTGACTTCTTCCGGCAACTTGCTTGCGGTAGCGGCAATCTCCTTGCCGTCCTTCTTGAAGTTCTTCTTACCCTTGCCCTTCTTGAACTTAGTGGTCTTATTGACCATCAACACTTGATGTTCTTTCTTGATTTCAACCTCGGTGACTTGACATAGAGAACACTTAGGAATGGTCTTTACCATCCCTGCATGTTGTAGTTCATCACAAAGCTCTTGTAGCTTGGTGGGAAGCGGTGGAGGATTCTCAATGACCGCCTCATCGGGGAGGTTAATATTCATTTGGGTCATACGGTTGTACCTTGGACATCTTGAGAATGTGCTCCTTGTGAACTGTTTTCCTCCATCTTACAACTATAGAACTTGTCGGAGATGTCATATCTCTCGACCAGGCGTGAGCTTGAAAACCAGTTTCAGCTCTTGAACATCTCATATGCTCCGTGATGCTCAAAAGCGCTTTTGGAGCCCGGTTCTAAGCTGTAAAGCATGCCGCCTTGAGCGAGGAGTAATCATCGACCGAGACTGCCAAGCATTCATAATGTCTTGGTTCTGCAGGGACAGGGCGTCACCTAGCGGTCCTTCTAGGACATATTGTTTCCTAGCAGCTATGAGGATGATCCTCGGGTTCGGACCAGTCCGTATAGTTCTGCCGTCATCTTTCAGCTTGGTTTTCTCTAGGAGCGTTGAAGTTCAAGTTGACATGGCGTTGGCCATTTGATCTACAAGACATATCATTCAAAAGTTTTAGACTAAGTTCATGATAATTAAGTTCATCTAATCAAATTATTAATGAACTCCCACTTAGATTAGACATCCCTCTAGTCATCTAAGTGTTACGATCCGAGTCGACTAGGCGTGTCCGATCAACACGTGAGACGGACTAGTCTGCGTCGGTGAACATTCTCATGTTGATCGTATCTTCCATCGACTCGTGTTCGACCTTCGGTCTCCGTGTTAGAGGCCATGTCGTACATGCTAGGCTCGTCAAGTTAACCCTAAGTGTTTCTGCGTGTGTAAATCTTGCTTACACCGTTGTATGTGAGCGTAAGAATCCATCACACCCGATTAACACGTGGTGCTTAGAAGCGACGAACTGTAGCAGCGTTGCCGATTAGGGAGAACACTTCTTGAAATTGTTCTAAGGGATCATCTTATTTACTACCGTCGTTCTAAGTAAACAAGATGTATAATCATAATAAACATCACATGCAATTATAAAGTAGTGACATGATATGGCCAATATCATATAGCTCCTTGATCTTCATCTTGGGGCTCCATGATCATCTGTCACCGGCATGACACCATGATCTCCATCATCATGATCTCCATCATCGTGTCTTCATGAAGTTGTCACATAGCGACTACTTCTACTTCTATGGCTAGCAGCGTTTAGCAATAAAGTAAAGTAAGTTACATGGCGTTCTTCAATGATGCATGAGTCATACAAAATAAAGACAACTCCTATGGCTCCTGCGGTTGTCATACTCATCGACATGCAAGTCGTGATTCCTATTACAAGAACATGATCTCATACATCACAATATATCATCATTCATCACAACTTGGCCATATCCGTCACATGACAATTGCTGCAAAAACAAGTTAGGCGTCCTCTAATTGTTGTTGCATCTTTTACGTGGCTGCAATTGGGTTCTAGCAAAACGTTTTCTTACCTCGAATAACCTGGCGTGATCTTGTCAACTTCTATTTACCCTTCATAAGGACCCTGTTCATCGAATCCGCTCCAACTAAAGTAGGAGAGGCGGACACCCTTGACCACCTTATGCAACTAGTGCATGTTAGTCGGTGGAACCGGTCTCACGTAAAATGCGTGTAAGGTTGGTCGGGCGCTTCATCCACAATACCGCGGAAGCAAAAGCGACTAATAGCGGCAAGTAAGTTGACAAGATCACGCCCACAACAAAATTGTGTTCTACTCGTGCAAAGAGAACTACGCATAGACCTAGCTCATGATGCCCTTTGTTGGGGAGCGTTGCAGAAAATTAAAATTTTCCTCGGTTTCACCAAGATCTATCTATGAGTTCATCTAAACAGCAGTCACGAGAGAGTTTGCATCTACATACCACTTGTAGATCGAGTGCAGGCGTTCGAGGAGTGGTGATGATGAAGAGCGTTCCCAGCGTGATTCCGATCACCGATGACCAAAGTCTGAAAGGACAGCACCTCCGTGTTCAACACCGTGCGGGACGATGGCGTCTCCTCCGTCTTGATCCAGCAAGAATGAAGGAGAGGTTGAGAAGACAACTCCAATGGCAGCCTGACGGCGTGGTGCGGTTAGTCTGCGAGTTCTCGGCGAGGGCGCCAAGCTTCGCGTGGAGAAAGAGGTGTTGGGGAGGGAGGGTGCGCCTTCAATGGTGTTGCAGCCTCCCCCCCACCCTCTATTTATAGGAGGAGAGGGCAAGGGGGCGGCCATCTGGGGAAACCCTAGATGGGGGCGGACAAGGGAGGAGGGAGGGTGGCTTGCCCCCAAGCGAGGCGCCCCACAGGGTTCCCCTCCCAAACCCTAGCCGCATGGGCCTAGGTGAGGGCGCCCAGCCACCAGGGCTGGCTCCTCTCCACTTAGCCCATGTGGCCCCAGGAGGTGGCCCCTCCAGTGGACCTCGGAACTCTCCGGTGGCCCGGTACATTACAGTATACCCCGAAACTTTCAGTCCGTTTAACCACTTTCCATATATAAATCTTTACCTCCGGACCATTCCGGAACTCCTCGTGACGTCCAGGGATCTCATCAGGGACTCGAACAACATTCGGTAATCACATACTTGTCTTCCTATTAACCCTAAGCGTCACAGAACCTTAAGTGTGTAGACCCTACGGGTTGGAGACATCTTGAACATGACGAGACTACCTCAAGTCAATAACCAACAGCGGGATCTGGATACCCATGTTGGCTCCCACATGCTCCTCGATGTTGTCATCGGATGAACCACGATGTCAAGGTTCAAGCAACCCGTATTCTATTCCCTTTGTCGAGACGGTATGTTACTTGCGAGACTTCGATCGTCGGTATCCAATACCTCGTTTAGTCTCGTTACCGGCAAGTCACTTTACTCGTACCGCAATGCATGATCCGTGACGGACACTTGATCACTTTGAGCTCATTATGATGATGCATTGCAGTGGGCCCGGTGATACCTCTCCGTAACGGAGTGACAAATCGATCTCGATCCGTGTCAACCCAATGGTCACTTCGGAGATACCTGTAGTGCACCTTTATAGTCACCCGATTCGTTGTGACGTTTGATACACCAAAGCACTCCTCGGTATCCGGGAATTGCGATCTCATGGTCTAAGGAAGAGATACTTGACATTGGAAAAGCTCTAGCAAAGCGAACTACGATCTTGTGCTATGCTTAGGATTGGGTCTTGTCCATCCGTCATTCTCCTAATGGCGTGATCCGTTATCAATGACATCCGATGTCCATAGTCGAAACCATGACTATCTGTTGACCAACGAGCTAGTCAACTAGAGGCTTACTAGGGGCGTATTGTAGTCTATGTATTCACCGTGTATTACGATTTCCGGATAATACAGTTATAGCATGAATAAAGACAATTATCATGAACAAGGAAATATAATAATAATGCTTTTATTATTGCCTCTAGGGCATATTTCCAACAGCCGCAGCGTGGAGTCGAGGAAGCACGGTAGCGTGAAAAATCTTACGCATGGTAAAAACCGTCCCATACCTTACGCACCGTTTTGGGCTGACCTAACAACGTTAATCGGCGCTTATGTGTGGCCGGGCCGAAGGGCTCTGACGGTGTACAAAACTAGGGGCACATTTTGTGCCCCTTTACTGTGCCACAGGCGATCGAGCCGCGCCCACGGCCAAACCAAGCGAGGGCAAGGGAGGTGAGCCAAATGAGGACCAAAAGTCAAAGATGATCAAAAGCAACGCCAGACCAAGACCACAAGAAGCGAGAGGAATGAAGTGGGTTCCCCGGCAAGACCATTGCGGGGGCAATCTCAACAGCCCGGCAAGACCCTTCTTGGGACAGCTCGCGCCATGCATGAGTCAGCCACCCTTGAGCCACGATCCCCAACATCATCATCCTCGTAGGGCACAGGCTCGGGAAGGCACCTCCGGTGGCATGCAGATCTTTGTGAAGACATATCCAGAATAGATGAGGATTAGAAGGCAGCGACCCTCGGTGAGATCCTTGCGAGGAAGGCTACAAGGCCCGGCAAGACCCTTGTCGGGGCGGCAGCTTACCTACAGCGGAGGACCCTTGCCGACCCACCCGGCAAGGCCCTCACCATGGGCCTTGACAAGGCCACGCCCGGACCCACGTCGTAAGCTTCCCCGCCTTTCGCATGCATTGTCGGCCCAACGGTTGGGCGGGCACTCGCGTGGCAACAGCAACTCGGGCCAACTCATCAAGCGCTTGTGTGGTGGCATGCAGATCTTCGTGAAAGGCTCCACCACGCGCCACCACGGCTGCTGCTTTGCCTACATGGCACGCCGCGCACCGCTGGCAGAGACACGCGTCGAATCAGGAGGAGGCGGCGGCCAGACGGGGCAGGCTTCACCCCGTCCCGAGATAAAGCAAGGGACGCGTATCCGACACTCGACCCGAAGAAGCGATGCAGCGGCAGCGATGCGAGTCGATGCAGCGCGAGGAGAACCCGAGGCGGCGGTGCTGCGGCTGGCGAAGCGATGCAGCGGCAGCTATCTCTCGATCGGTGGGCGGTAGCGGCTGAACTCGGGGGCGATCTTCACGGGACTGTTGGTAGCGCGTAGCAAACCGGGCCAGGTCGGTCGGTCTTGGCGTAGATGAGGTTGATCATGGCGGCGGCGGGTGATCAAGCCGATCGCAGCCTTGGTCGGGGGCGCCGCTTCGGTGAAAGCGTGGTGGCGGTGGAGTCGAAGATGAAGCCAGCGACAGCGGACGGCATGGGGCGTCATGCGGGCGAGCTTATCGGCCTTGCGCACCGGGCTGCCAAAAGCAGCGCGGCGCCCGAACAGCGAGCCCGGCGACCAACGAGCAGCGGTGCCCGAGTTGAGGCAGCCGGCGAGCCGCGCAGCCATCTGATGCGGCCGAGGGCGGGCGGCGGGTAGACCACCAGGCCGCCGTGCGAGCCTTGAAAGCGGGTGATGTGGATCGATGGGCGGGCGGTCTTGCGAGCAGCGGCTATGATTGGCGTCGCATGGCGCTTGAGCCGCCGGGTGAAGCGATCAGAGTGTCGGTCGGGCGAAGCGGTGACGGCGGCGCGCGGCAACCAGGCGGACCGGCGCCGCAGACGGCTGGCCCTAACGGACCGCCTCGGTGGCGTGGCTGCTTGGGTGAAGGAAGACTGGCTGGTCACGCGGGGAATTGGGAAGGGGCGCTTCAAAATTAAAAGCGGCGGTGGGCGGCATAAACCGATCAGAATAGACCGAAAACCAAAAAAAAACCGCGCGATCAAGATGACCGCGGGAGAGAAAAGCTTCGGAGCAAGGCTCGGGAAAAAGACTCTTTAGGGCAGCGGTCAACCACGGCCGGCGGACCAGCCCGTGGTATGGTGACACAGCCCACAGGCGGCGTCATGGAGGCCGACCGCCCGGGACGGCCACAGCGGATGTGTGGCGGGCGTGACTACGATTTAGGATCGACTTACAATAGATACCATGTTAAAAAGGGAGAGAGGATTTTGTGGAATAGTTAGTTGTATTGCTTGAGCCTGGTGGGCATATATATAGGAGTACATGATCTACTTGGAGTACAAGACAAGCGAGAATACATCCTAGTTTATCCTATATTTTTTCTAATACAATCCGTTACTCAATACATACTCGTTCCCCAACAATGGCATTAGAGCCGGTCTGTCGTAGATGATATGCAGTAGAACACAAAGAGTTGTGGGCGATAATAGTCATCTTGCTTCTTGTAGTGGTTCTAAGTCGGCGAGGTAGAATGGGGTAGGTTTGGAGAGGCAAGATCCTAGCTATGGAGTAGTTGTATCGCAAAGGATTTCTGAGTTCGAGGCCCTTCTCGGAGAAGTAATAGCCCTCGTCTCGGAGCCGAGGCGGTCGGTAGAATTATATCGTATGTGTTACGAGGGATCGAACCCCTCTACTGTGGAGGGGTGACTTATATAGAGTCTTGCGGGACCCAGCCATTACGTAGTAGAGGGTTTAAGGTGCGTTAAAGCTAGGCGTTCTTGGTAGCCTTACATAAAAGTGTCATTAAGGTCATAAAGACTATTTAACTCTGAGACCGTTTGGACACGAGTGGCTCTTGTACTCTTGGTGGTGAGTGGGTCTTCATAGTCAGTGTCTTTGAATCTGTCGGTGGAAGCCTACCGGTCATTTGGAAGGCTGCTTCTCTTGTGAGTGTCCTTGTGGAGGTACCTTTGGGCAGGTCTATGACCCTACCCAGTACATGACTTCATCATTAGCCCCGAATGGATCGAGGTTTGAGTGAGGAAGGAGTTGATAATCTTTCCGACCTGTTCTTCGTGTTGTGAGTCGTCTTACTGCGGATCAGCGACCTTTTAGTGATGGCATCAACTTCTCTTTCGATTCGCCTTGATCCATTCTTCACGTTTGTCGAGTGAACTTTGTGAACTGAGGATTTCGGCGGCGGATCGGGAAATCTATTACGACGAGTTGCTCTGCGGTTAGCGGATTTCGCGGGATCGAATTTTGGGAAGCGAAGCGGCGAAAACAGCGGCTTTTCGGATGGGATAAGACAATGGCGCCTCGATCCTCGTGCGCCTTTTTACGCCGCGTATCGTGCGCGCGCTATTCTGCGGGATTGTGGCCAGGATTGCACTGGGCCTACGGTCAGCCACTCGAGGCGACCCCATATAAAGCGTTGAACCGGGCATTTTGAGCAGTCGTCCTCGGACTTCTCCTCTCTCCGCCTCCAAAATTTCTCGCGCTCTCCCGTGCATCGGCGTTGAAGCTTGGTACTTCTCTGCTTGGCGACCATGGTGAAGGACAAGACCGCAGCCACTGGAGCAGGTGAAGAAAGCGCGGCGAAGGCCAGAGGAGGCGCCCGGTCGGCGGCTCCTCTTGGCGGTCCAAGCTGCGCGGGACTGGGTCAAGGAGGCTGGATCCGCTCGACCCTCGCAGAAGGACCTCACCGATCTGGCCAAGAGGACTGATCCGCCATGGGTCGGCGAGGCTTAGGGCATGGAGTAGCAACCGCGGCTGAAGAGGGTGAGTCGTCCTCACAGCCACCCGCGTGAATAGGGGTTTTCTCTGCCGCCAAATCCTTTTTCCGGGGTTTTGAACTTTTTGGGCGCCAACTCCACCATTTCCTCAAACTCCATTGTGTATCTTGCTGCTTTCATTTAGCTGTCTGAGAATTTCTTAGGTTGTCGACCCCTTGGGTCTCTTCAAGCACATATTCACTGTCGCTCTCGGGCGGTGAAAAGCGAAGCCGAATAGCGAGAGGACCCAAGTAATCAGATGTGTGGGGACTCGGGGTCCAAATGAAGGGAAGAGCGCCTTTCCAGCTATGACTCTCCCGACTCGGTTAGAGGTGGCGATCGACCTGGTTTCTTGCCAAGACCAGCCGGCGTCGGGGCACTCATTGGGCTCCCTCCTTTCTCCATGAGTCAGTGAACAAGCCATCTTCCTGAAGGTGTTACTAGAGGAGAAGGCCCAAGTAAAGTTCTGATGGGCGTGTAGTCCAGCTTATTAGCGATGGGGTGACGGCATGGATCTCTGGAGGTTTTTCTCCGGCGGCGTATTCAGCCACTCCAATGCGAGGTCATCCGATGTGGATGTACTGCAATGCGGATGATACCACTCGGGTCCATCGGAGGAGGTTGATGCGCATACTGGCTGGAGAAGTGGATGACTGCCATCACGGAAATAAAGACAACCCTCGCGGAGCTGGGAGGATTCCACCACTCGACCGAGTTACCAACAGACAAGGTATCACCACTTATCTCATTTGTGATTCTGCTGCATTCATTCTGTTTTGATGCCAATTCATCGTTGACTTTCACCTTGTTTTGTTGTCTTCTAGGTCACCCTTGAGATGTACTCGATGCCCAGCAGAGTGCAGAAACAGCCGAAGAAGAAGAAGGAAGTGGAGGTGAGAGTCCGGAGGAATGGGAGTCAACGGCGAGGAGGATGAGGAGGATGATGGCTCGATGGCGAGGAGGAGGAGGAGGAGGAAGAGGAGGAAGGCGTCGATCCTCCTCGCTCGGAGGAAGGTCCAAGTTGGCCTTGCGACCGGCGGCGAGCGGTAAGGCTGTTGTGCCCACGGTCGGTCGGCAAGCGACCTAGGACAACTTCTGCATGGCCGGTGAGAAACCACCGAAGCAACCTCGGCGGCGTCGTCAAAGCGGCGAAGGCCCTGCCCAAGATCGAATGGTCATCCCCACCATCTCCGGGTAACAAAGCAGAACCTTGTATTTCCTTATTCAACATGAGGTGAACCTTTGTTCGACTTGATGGTGATCAGCCGATTCTTGAAATCTCTGTGCCGCTACCTCGAGACTTGACCCGGCGGAAGATCGGGAAATGGAGGATCGGTCACCTCAACCTTGGTAAGATTTTGAGGTTTCGCTTTTAGTCATTGGAGCTTTTAGTCGATTGGACTTCCATGTTTACTTACGAATCTTTCTTGTAGTTCGCCTCCGTCATTGATCTCCCGATGATGGCGAGGAAGCGCTCATTGAGGAAGAGGAAGAACAAGAAAGCGCTTCTTGGCAAGGCTGCTCAAATGTGGCGATTCTGAGCCGCTGATTTCGAGGAGGCAACCCCGCTCGGACTTACGTGTCTTCGCTGTACGGTGACAAGTGCCCAACCCACTTAAATCATTGCTGATCCACCATCTCTCTTTGCTACCCACCACGTCCGGGAAGACCAAGTAAGTGGTGCTAAGGAGGCCATCGCTAAGCGGGGATCATGATGGGAGCGGTGAAAGCGGCTCGAGAGGCTAATTAAATGACCTATGATGCAGTTCAGCTCTCGAGCAATGTCCAAGTAAATCGATCGTCGCTTGCATTGTTAGGATATGCTATCTGAAGCTGCTTTCTTACGGAGATTTCCATGTCTGTACACCTTTGGGTGTGTGTGTGATTGAACTTTTGTGGGGGCATCTTTGAGTGCACCCTTGGGTGTAATCCCGAGACTATGGTCATTAAATGCGATCGGCTATAATCTTTATGTTGTGATCTTCTTCACTTTCACAGCCGGACCAAGTCGAATGGGCTATGTAAAACCGGTGGGGGCACGCTAAATTGCACCCTTTGAGTGTAATCCCGAGACTATGGTCATTGCGTCTTGATCGACTATAGTCTAAAAGCTATATATATATATATATATATATATATATATATATATATATATATATATATATATATATATATATATATATCTCTGGATGACGTGATAATTAGCCATGTTTTTAGAATCATAACCTTTTTGCCTCTTTTGGTCATTGGTGAACCAAATTAGTAACCAGTGGGGACACGCTGAGTGCACTGTTTGGGTGTAGTCCCGAGACTCTTGTCGAATGTTTTGATTCATTTGTAGTCTTAGAAATGCTACCATGTTTCCTTAATCACTCGGAAGTGATCATCTTTGATGTCTTTCGTTGGTTGACTTTTTGTAGAAATCTTGCGAGCTTGTGGCTCGCTATCTTGAGATTAGAGAAAAGCAGATCCAGCTCAACCTCGATTTGAAGCTTGCTCGGGAGAATTTACGAGAAGGCAAAGGATGAAGCAAAAGGTATGGCTGGTGAGAATTTTTTTGCCTTTGTTTTCACTTTCGTTCTCAACTCTGTTCTCATTGTTGCTTTGAGATAAACTAGAAGAGACTTTGAAGAAGAAAGACCTTGACCTTGCGGAGAGCCGAAGGCGGCTTTGGAGAAAACAAAGCTCGCTGAAGAAAACTTGCCTCGATCGACAAACTCGAAGATGAAAATCCCAAGCTGAAATCCTCTCTTGTGCGGCTAACAAGGAAGTTAGCCATTGTGAAAACGACAAGATTGTTACATCGACAAGGTTTGGCCAATGGGGAAGCGAAAGCGACACGGAGATTTATCTTGGAGGCTCGCCAAGAAGATGTTTCTCATGCTTGAAGGTAGTCTCTTTTATCCATTGTCTTGCTCTCACCAGCTCATCCCATGATCTTTATTTTGAGTCTAAGCTGTGTTTTGAATTCTGCCAAAACTTTGAAGAAGAAACCGGTCAGTGGAAACCAGCTTGGACCTCATCAACTCTCTGTGAAGGGCGAAGCTGCTATGAATGTGCTCATTTGGAGTCTCGCGTTGCTAAGCGTGGTGGATTATCTTGCTTTCATTGAAAGTTGCGGTGTCGCGGATCGACTCGACTCTACGGCGAGCAGACTCTTGAGAATGATCTTGAATCCCTAATGACTTCGGTGAATGAGATTCCAAGTCGAGTGCAAGAATGGAAAAAGTCTTCTTCGGTGTGGTGCTGATGTTGCTCTATCTCTGGTCCGTGTCCCTTGCAAAAAGCGCCAAGAGGACAAGCTGGTGTCTCTCAAGGTTGCCAATACTAGGAAGCAAGACTTGAGATCTTTCATGGAGACTTTCGCCGCTCTGCTACCCGTATTGCCCGGAATCGACCTCGACCAGTTTGTTGCACCTTCCGGTCCTCTGCGGAGGTAAAAACTTCTAAGTCCACTTTAAATTTGCCTCGGAATGCAGAGTGGTTTTATGTAGATAAACTTTAACGAGGCTCAACGCTGAGCACCTTTGGATCCGTGGGGCGTTTATCGAACTTGATTTTCCTTTAACATGCTTTGTTTGCCTTGAGAGAACTTTATTCCAAATTGGAAGATATTCGTTGAAATTCAATCGACTTGTGCTTCATCTATCCTGCGGTAGAGGTGGAACCTGAGCTGCGGTGACCTTGTCGTCCTTATGGATCAGGACGAACCGCACGTTGTGCTTGTGGCGAAGCTCCGAAGGAGGAGGTTGCAGTCGACCTGCACCTCGTCGTCCTTGCGGATTGGGATGGACCGCACATTGTACTTGTGGCGAAGCTCCGAAGGAGGAGGTAGCAGTCGATCTGCACCTCATCGTCCTTGCGGATTGGGATGAATTCCTTACTTAGGCGAGCACTAGGCTGCAGCTAAGCCCCCGAGTGGGAGGTTTGCTCTCCACTTGGTAAGATTTTTATTACTTAGGCGAACACTAGGTTGCAGCTAAGCCTCCGAGTGGGAGGTTTGCTCTCCACTCGGTAGGATTCTTATTGCTTAGGCGAGCCTTTGGGCTGCAGCTAAGCCCCGAGTGGGAGGTTTGCTCACCACTCGGTGGGATTTCTATTACTTAGGCGAGCATTGGGCTGCAGCTAAGCCCCAGTGGGAGGTTGCTCTCCACCGGTGGGATTTTTATTACTTAGGAGGCCTTTGGGCTGCAGCTAAGCCCCAGTGGGAGGTTGCTCTCCACTCGGTGGGATTTTATTACTTTGGATGTTTAAGGCGAATCCTTGGGCTGTTATAAGCCCCAGGTGGAAGGCTGGCTCGCCACTCGGTGGGATTTTGAATACTTGGCGAGTACTTGGACTGCAGCTAAGCCTCAGTGGGAGGCTGGCTGCGCCACTCGGTGGGATTTTGAATACTTAGGCGAGTACTTGGACTGCAGCTAAGCCTCCGGTGGGAGGCTGGCTCGCCACTCGGTAGGATTTTGAATACTTAGGCGAGGCGGTTCGCAGCTAAGCCCCGGTGAGAGGCAGCGCAGCTCGGAAAGGATTTTTACAAACTTAGGCGAATCGGATTCGCGACTAAGCCACTGCAGGAAATTTCAACAAAAGCAATAACAATCATGGGAAAATTATAACATTCTTGTCTTGGATAAACAAACTACAAAAGTACTTTTATTACATCTCAACGAGTGAGTTTTAAGTGTAAAAGGCGGAGCAGCTCCAGCGTTCAAGCTCGAGGCTCGTCGATCTGGCGATCAACGTTGTAGAGATGATACGCTCCGTTGTGGAGGACTCTTGTGACGATGAAGGACCTTCCCAAGTGGGAGCAAGCTTGTGTGGTTTCTGTTGATCCTCGGAGGACCAAATCTCCCTCTTGGAAGGCTCGACTATTCACATTTCGGCATGGAATCGATGCAAGTCTTGCGATAGATAGTCGGCGGATCAAGGCCATCTCTCTCCTCTTCCAAGAGGTTGATTGCATCTTGCGGGCTTGTTCGCTTCTTCTTGAGTATAGCTCAACTCGAGGCGCATTGTGAAGCGGGTCACTCGGCGAGCTGCTTCAGCTCCATAGACCGGGAAGAATGGAGTTCTCCCGATCGACCGATTAGGAGTGGTCCTCAATCCCGAAGGCTGATGGAAGTTCGTCGACCCAAGCTCTGCTGCGTGTTTGAGATCACGCATCAGCCGTGGTTTCAGCCCTTTGAGAATGAGGCCGTTTGCGTTACCTTGTCCATTCGGCGAGGATGAGCCCTTTGAAGCATAGTCGACCAGCGTGCCTTGAGAAGCGAAGGCTTTGAACTTGTCATTATCGAAGTTTGACCCATTGTCGGTGATAATGCTATGCGGAACTCCATATCTGAATATCAACTCTCGATGAAGCGATAGCGGTGCATGCATCGAGGTTCTTGATGGGCTTGGCGATCCACTTGGTGAACTTGTCATTGCTACTAGCAAATGAGTGAAACCGCTTACGCGGTTCTCAACGGTCCAATCATGTCCAATCCCCAAACAGCGAAGGGCCAAGCAGGTGGAATGGTCTTCAAAGGCTGAGGCTGGCTTGTGCGACATGTTGGAATAGTGACATCCTTCACACTTATCGACTATTTCTTTTGCCATTTCATTTTCTTTCGGCGGTAAAATCCGCTCGGTATGCTTTAGCCACAATGGTCGAGAAGGGCGCATGATAGCCACAGGTCCCCAGTGGATATCCTCAAAATTATCGACCTTCTTACGGCGTGATACACTTACGGCCGACTCGATCGTGCTTTCTCTGTACAATTGTCCCTTGATCCTTTGTAAAGGCCTTGGATCGACAGACGATCTGTCGAACCTCTTCTTCATTCTCTGGGAGCTCTTTCCTTAGGATATATCGATGTCTGCAGCCTTTGTCGGTCGGGAGTGATGACCACAACTTCCATAATCAAGTCGACCACGGTGGGACCTCAACTTCAGTTGGATCATTGGCACTCTTTTGCTGCGGGGCTTCTTACGTGAAAGGATCCTCCTGCAGCGATGGAGCATGAATGTGTTCAAAAATACATCACTGGGAATGGCTTCCCTCTTGGACCCTATCTTAGCCAAATCATCCATGACTTGATTTTTCGGTCGGGTATATGATGAAGCTCTAACCCCTCGAATTTCTTCTCCAGCTTTCTCCTTTGCATTACAATAACTTTGTCATAGCTGGGCCCGACATCCTCCTTCATCACTTGATTAACAACCAGATCCGAGTCGCCATAGACCATAAAGCGACAGACGCCGAAATGAAATGGCCATCGCAACCCATACGAAGTGCTTCATATTACTGCTTCGTTCTTGGAAGAATCAAAGTGAATCTGGAGAACATACTTGAGCCTATCTCCTCGGAAACCAATACAACCCTGCACAGAACCGTTCGACATCTTGGAACCATCGAAAAACATAGTCCGGTGTTCGAGTGAACTTGGGTCGGAAGCTATTATTCGATCCACTCGAGAAATCTGCTATTGCTTGGGACTTGATGGCTTTCTTTGCCTCAAATTTGATACCAAGGGAAGGAGTTCAATCGCCCATTTGCCACTCGACCAGTTGCATCTCTGTTATGAAGAATTTCCGACAAAGGCGTCGGCGGTATGTAATGGAATGATCGGAGAAATAATGAGCAACCTTCTTCGTGGTCATATAGATCCCATAAACAAGCTTACGATAGTGAGGTATCTTTGCTTTGTGATGTCGACGCCTTGAAAGATAATAAAGCTGGGCGTTGAACTTTGAAGGCTTTTCCTTTTTCTTCCCTTCGACCGTAAATGCAGTCTTGACGACTTGTCCATTGGCTGCAATGTAAAGCAGCAAAGGCTCTTTGCTGATTGGAGCAGCAAGCACCGGCTGGGTGGAAGCGAGCTTTGAGCTCTGCAAGCGCTGCATCGACTTCTAGAGTCCACTCGAACTTGTCTAACTTCTTCATCGATCGGTAAAGAGGCAATGCCTTTTCACGGCGAAGATGAATCGACTTAAGCGGCCAAGCATCCGGTAAGTTTCTAGACGCCGTGCACTGCGCATAAGGCGCTTCATTGGAGTATGGTGCCAACTTTTTACGGGTTAGCATCGATTCCTCGCTCGAAGCAGAAAACCGAGTAACTTTCCACGGGAACTCCAAATGTACACTTTGATGGGTTAAGCGATATCATACCTCCTGAGATTGGTAAATGTTTCAGCAAGGTCGGACAACAGGTGGAACCTCTTATTGACTTGACCACTATATCATCCATATGCGCTTCCACATTCCGGTGATTTGAGTGAGCAAACACTTACGAATCATCCTCATGAATGTGGCTCGGCGTTCTTGAGACGAATGGCATGGTGACATATGAAGCACCGAATGGAGTGATGAATGTTGTTTTAATCTCATCGGGTCCATCTGAGGCGGATCTGATGGTACGGAATAGGCGTCTAGAAAAGACAACCTCTCGCATCCATGATTGAGTCGACTATTTGGTCGATCACGAGGAAGAGAAATGATCTTTCGAGCAGGCCGATTGATATGCTTGAAATCGATGTGCATGCTCAGCGACTTGTCCTTCTTGGGGACCATGACAACGTTGGCGAGCCACTCGGGTGGTAGATCTCTCGGATGAACTCTGCTGCTAGGCCGAGCCACCTCCTGCGTAATGGCCTTTCTCTTACAGGGCGGACTGTCGAAGATACTCTTTAACTGGTTTGAATTTTGGGTGGACTCGTGGCGATGCTCAGCCAGCCCACAGGAACACCGGCATGTCGTGAGGCTTCCATGCAAAGATGTCCCGATTCTCACGGAGGAACTGGATGGCGCTTCTTCCTATTTTGAGTCGAGTGTTGTTGAGATGTTGGTGAACAGCATTGGGATCGATCGGGTGAATGTGAACCTGTTTACGTCTCGCGATCATTGAAATCTGACTTCGTGGCGGGCTTCTTAGCTCGCAACAAATCACTCGGATCTGCAGTTTTCGATACTCTTGTAGCTCTACCGCATGGCCGAGCATCGGCGATCTTAGAGCCTTTGGAAGCACTCTTACGCCTTCTTCCGATTACTGTGGCGGTGATCACGCCCTTGGGACCGAGCATCTTGATTTAAGATACCGTAACATGGTGGGCCATGAAACATGCATAAGCTGGTCTCCCGAATAGCGTGATAAGCGCTCTGAAAATCCACGACCTCAAGGTCAACCTTTCTTTCGAAATGCTTTGAATCACCAAAACTACATCAAAACAATTTGGCGAGTGACTCAGCCTTCCTTCGAGGATGACTCCGTGGAAGCTCATATTCTTGATCTTGAGTGCGGACATCCGAATGCCCATCCCTTTCAGCGTCTCTGCGTATAATATGTTCAAGCCACTACCACCATCCATCGGGACTTTGGTCGGTCGAGTGCCTTCAACAAGCTGGGTGACCACCAATGCTTGCCTCCCGGGGGTGGCAATGTCGTCGGTGATCGGTGAGTCATTGTGATGGCGATGCAGGACCATTCAGATAATTGGGAGTCGCGGAGCAACCAAGTTTACTTCTCGATTGATAACCTTCAATCGACTTTTGCTTCGGCGTCGGCAAAAATCATCGAGGTGGAATTGACCTAGGGATATCCACCATCAACATCATCTTTGTCCTCAACTTTGTCATCTCCTTATCCTTATCCTTGAGATGTTTCCTTGGGCTGCTTGAATCAAGAGCCGACCTTTGTCGAGTGGTATGTTTGGGTAAATGAGTTTACCCTCTTCATCTTTCTTTGTATGAATATGACATGGCAAATCCAACACGTCGTTTCCATCCTGGTCTTTCACCTTCTTGGGGTTCCAAGGACCCTTGGTTTCCCCTTGAACTTTCACAGGGTCCTTTGCCAAGGCCTCTCAAGGAACCCGTGGCTCGACTTTTGCTACTGCTTCCATTGGAATTTCCTCCGCGGTCTCATTGGCGGCGATTTATATTACCACTCGGAGCCGATCCTCTTCTTCACCATTTGCATACTTGGTGGCAATCTCCATCATCCGACTCGAGGGTCATATCTCGGTTCGACCAAACTTCAAACTCAATTCTCTGTTCTTGACACCTTCCTTGAAGGCCTGACTGCTGGTGATCGAGATACATTCTCATTGTGTGGTGCAAAGTGATCCACCTCTGGATATAATCTCTCAAAGTTTCACTCGACTTTTGCACACATTGCAACTCTGTCAAACCTCTTTGGTGGTTTGCAAGTTCCTTCAAATGTCTGACAAACACTCGGGCAAGATCTTCCCAAGTGTAAATACTGCTGGGTGCTAGCAGTTCAACCACATACTGGCTGAACCCTCCAACATAAGAGGCAAATGCTTCATGGCTACCTCATCGTTGCCACCGCTTGATCTGAACCGCCACTCGGTAATCTTCAAGCCAAGTGTCGGGCTTGGATTCTCCGATGAACTTGCGACTCGATCGCCAACCTGAAGTTGGGAGGAATCACTGCGGCCTGATGGCTCTGCTGAAACACTCGGTCCCGAGACATGAACTCTGCTGCTGGAAGGAACATCTCTATCATGGCCGTCTCGGTGAGCTCTGTTCTGTCGACCAAACCTTGAGCGATAATAGATCTCACATCAAAGCCTGGTTCCACAGGGTCATTGTAACTCTTAGCCCGACCTTGTTTTGGCGTTGTCGTCCTGCTTGCCGAGGCGTATGATCCACCCCTTGGGGAGGTGGGCACTCGGCGTCGATCGTTGCGATCGAATCGGTGATCATACTGCTCGTGGCCCTTGTATTGATCATCACGCCGGGCCCGCGTTCCTCACGCCTCGAGGCGATCTTGGACTATGGGCGGTGGAATGAATTAGCGCTGACGGATGGTTGTGAACCTGTTCATGCGGCGGGATCGGCTGAGTTTTGATCTCCTGCGCCGGAGCAAATCCACGATTTCTGCAAACCTCTACCCGCCTCCGACGGGGAAGGCGAATTGACTACGCTATCTGGTGCGGCTGCTAAATTCTGAATCGGAGTTCGATATACCTGAGTTGGCGGTTGAAAGAGTGGCGTCATTGGATTACGGAACCCTTGGTCGCGTCGCTCGTCGAGTACTATTGAAGATTCTCAAGTCGAGTGCGCTCAGCCGGGTTAATAGCGCGCATCCTCAAAGCGCGAGCCTCGGGGTTTCTCAACGATAGGAGTGTGAAGTGCATCCATGTTCGGCGGCCAAG
This sequence comes from Aegilops longissima, assembly GCA_021605205.1. Classification (NCBI taxonomy): domain Eukaryota; kingdom Viridiplantae; phylum Streptophyta; class Magnoliopsida; order Poales; family Poaceae; genus Aegilops; species Aegilops longissima. The sequence goes on from JAHIAM010002573.1 coordinate 20,221, forward strand.
CTCCTCCCTCACGGAGGCGAAGTGAGGGGCTGGGCAAGTACTCTTCGTGGGCTTGCGGATCACCTCCACCGCCACCTTCGTTGGTGCGAGTGAATCAGGGGACTGCATGGTCCATCGACCATCAGAACCTCTGCCCGCGAATCCTTGCTATCGCATTGGGACCTTGATCTCTGAACCCGGTCGAGCAGGCCGTAGAGATTAAGTCGGGCTCGATCGCTTGCGACTTGGGGGTGGCCGGTGGCGGGCCACCGCATGCCTCACACCGCTGAAGCCTCGACCGGCCGGGCAGCTTGCGCGGTGGGAGGCTAGGAGTGAAGACAGCGCGAGAGCCGACCCATCTTGGGTCGGCGGTTGCCGTGGGAGGGCGCCCGCGGACACCTGCAAGTCGTCGCCCGTGAGGACGGGGCGCGTCCACGTCGAGTGGAGCCTCCTGAAGCCAAGCGGAGTCGTCGGCCATGAGCGTGGCGCACCAGAGGCGGATCTCGTGGCCGTCGACCGAACTCCACTGAAACCATGATCTGGGAGATCGAAAGAATCCCAACTTCTCCAAAAATTGCTAGAACACCTGCCCCAAGGTGGGCGCCAAGCTGTCGTGGTTCTAAGTCGGCGGGTAGAATGGGGGTAGGTTTGGAGGCAAGATCCTAGCTATGGAGTAGTTGTATCGCAAAGGATTTATGAGTTGAGGCCCTTCTCGGAGAATAATAGCCCTATGTCTCGGGCCGGAGGCGGTCATTGGATTATATCGTATGTGTTCGGGGATCGAACCCCTCTACTGTGGAGGGGTGGCTTATATAGAGTCTTGGGACCCAGCCAGCCCATGTAGTAGAGGTTTAAGGTGCGTTAAAGCTAGGCGTTCTTAGTAGCATGCTTACATAAAATGTCATTAAGGTCATAAAGACTATTTAACTACTGAGACCGTTTGGACACGAGTGGCTCTTGGACTCTTGGTGGTCGGTGGGTCTTCATAGTCAGTGTCTTTGAATCTGTCAGTGGAAGCCTACCGGTCATTGGAAGGCTGCTTCTCTTGTGAGTGTCCTTGTGGAGGGTACCTTTGGGCAGGTCTATGACCCTACCCCAGGTACATGACTTCATCACTTACCACCAACGTCTTACTTTGATTCGGCGATATTGTCGGATGAAGCGGCCCGAACCAAGATTACATGACCATGTTCATGAGACCGGTTCTACCGATGTGCTTCCCACACAGGTGGTTGGCGGGTGTCTGTTTCTCCAACTTCAGTTCAATCAAGTTTGACTACGGCCGGTCCTTGTTGAAGGTAAAAACAGCACACTTGATGAAAAATCATTGTGGTTTTGATGCGTAGGTAAGAATGGTTCTTGCTAGAAGCCCGTAGCAGCCACGTAAAACTTGCAACAACAAAGTAGAGGATGTCTGTCATGGAATTAACACGTCAGATGTCCTTAGTGTGAGGACTTAGTCATGAGGCCAACACATCTATGTGGTAGCTTGAGAGGGTTGATCGGGAAGAGATGCAACACACAAGACAAAGATTTAGACAACTTGGCCCAGGAAACATCATCCGGTAACAACCCTACATGTTGTTTGAGGCTAGATCTCATTATCATCACGAGGAAGTAAATGCGTAAACGGCTCTCCTCTAATTGTGTCTAGCCCTAGAGATTGTTGTTTGCCTCTCCCTCTTTGAGAGCCCAGCCCCTCCTTATATAAGTTAAAGGGTGGGTTACATGTAGAGTCCATCTCGGACTAAGACTTCAACTATTTGACTTCCCTTCACAGGCTTCTTAGCGTCTGCGGTTTAACATTGTCTACGGTTTAACATGTCTGTCGGTTTAACATTATGCTGCGGTTTAACATGTTTGCGGTTTAACATTATCTGCGGTTTAACATTCTCATCGGGTTATGATTGACTTAACACTGCCGGTGCTACCATCTGTCTTAACTCTTGCGGTTTAACACTCGCGGTTTACCGTCATCTTAGCCATCTGCCTTAGCTATGCGCGGTTTACCATCAGCGGTTTACCGTCATCTTAGCCATCTGTCTTGACTCTGTCTTAGCTGCTGCCGGTTTACCAAGTCGACCGGTTTACAACTCCAGCCGGGTCATACCGCGGGGTATGTACCCGACAACGTCTAACTTGTTTTTGCAGGGCATGTTGTGATGTGATATGGTCAAGGCGTGATGAGATATAAATTATTGTATGAGATGATCATGTTTTGTAAAAGTTATCGGCAACTAGCAGGAGCCTTATGGTTGTCGCTTTATTGTATGAAATGCAATCGCCATGTAATTGCTTTACTTTATCACTAAGCAATAGCGATAGTCGTAGAAGCAATAGTTGGCGGGGCGACAACGGCGCTTCGATGGAGATCAAGGTGTTAAGCGGTGACGATGGAATCATGGCGGTGCTTTGGAGATGGAGATCAAAGGCACAAGATGATGATGGCCATATCATGTCACATATTTTGATTGCATGTGATGTTTATCTTTTATGCATCTTATTTTGCTTAGTAGGGTGATAGCATCATAAGATGATCCCTCACTAAATTTCAAGGTATAAGTGTTCTCCACAGTATGCACCATTGCTACAGTTAAGTCATGTTGAGACACCACGTGATGATCGGTGTGATAAGATCTACATTCACATACAACAAGTGCAAGCCAGTTTTTGCGTGCAGAATACTAAGGTTAAACTTGGCGAGCTTAGCATATGCAGATATGGCCTCAAAACCTTTGAGGCGAAAGGTGACGTGAATCATATAGTAGATATGATCAACATAGTGATGTTCACCATTGAAAACTTCTCCATCTCATGTGATGATCGGACATGGTTTAGTTGATAAGGATCACGTGATCATTTAGATGACTAGAAGGATGTCTATCTAAGTGGGAGTTCTTAAGTAATATGATTAATTAAACTTTAATTTATCATGAACTTAGTACGATAGTTTTGCATATCTATGTTGTTGTAGATCAATGACACGTACTCTTTGTTCCTTGAATTTTAATGCATTCCTAAGCTAAGTTGAAAGTTGATGGTGGCAACTACGGAATTGGTCCATAACTTGAGGATTATCCTCATTGCTGCCACGGAAGAATTACGTCTGGAAGCACCGCTGGGTACAAGGCCCTGCTTGAGGAGCAACTCCGGACGTTATGAGCGTCTGGCGGAGCAAAGTTGATGACTACTCGATAGTTCGGTGTGCCATGCTACGGCTTAGAATCGGGACTTCAAAGGCGTTTTGAACTTCATGGAGCATATGAGATGTTTCAGGAGTTGAAGTTAATATTTCAAGCAAATGCGAGTTGAGAGATATGAAGTCTCCAACAAGTTCTATAGCTGCAAGATGGAGGAGAATAGTTACGTCGGTGAACATATACTCAAAATATGCAGGTATCATAACCACTTGACTCATTTGGGAGTTAATCTTCTTGATGATAGTGGCGTTGTGAGTTCTTCAATCACGCCACCAAGCTATAAAACTTCATGATGAACTATAATATGCAAGGGATGGAAAAGACAATTCCCGAGCTCTTGGCGATGTTAAAGGCTGCGGAGGTAGAAATCGGAAGGAGCATCAAGTGTTGATGGTTAACAAGACCACTAGTTTCAAGAAATAGGGCAAAGGAAGAAGGGAACTTCAAGAAGAGCGGCAAGCAAGTTCTTTGCACAAGGGAAGAAGCCCAAGTCTGGACCTAAGCACTGGCCCGGCTTGCTTCTCTGCAAAGGGACTAGTCCTTTGAAGCGGAACTGCCCAGTATTTGGCGGATAAGAAGGATGGCAAAGTGAAAGGTATATGTGATATACATGTTATTGATGTGTACCTTACTAATGCTCATAGTAAGCGCATGGGTATTTGATCTTGGTTATGTTGCTCATATTTGCAACTTCGAAGCAGGGGACTATGGATTAAATGAAGATTGGCTAAGGGCGAGGTGGCGATGCGTGGGAAATGGTTCCAAAGTCGATGTGATCATTGTCGACACGCTACCTCTACATCTACCTTGGGATTAGTTTTAGACCTAAATAATTGTTATTTGGTGCGGCGTTGAGCATGAACATTATATCTGGATCTTGTTTGATGTGAGATGGTTATTCATTTAAATCAGAGAATAATTATGGTCATGCACCCTTGATGAGTGGTCTATTTTTGTTGAATCTCGATTGTAGTGATACACATATTCATAATATTGAAGCCAAAAGATGCAAAGTTAATAATGATAGTGCAACTTATTTGTGGCACTGCCGTTTAGGTCATATTGGTGTAAAGCGCGCGAATAAACTCCATGTTGATGGGATTTTGAAATCACTTGATTATGAATCACTTCATGCTTGCGAACCATGCCTCATGCGCTCCACCAAGATGTATGTGACATGGAAGAGTAACCCATGAGCCTAATTCCTTGTGCATTTGCAGTCCAAAGCAAATCTTATAATATGCACAAATTTAGGGGAAGCTCTTGCTTATCACATACTTCTCAAAGCGACGATGTTTTTCAATTTTATTATCATTTGTCGAAGCTTTGATCTATATGTTGTCATCGATTACCAAAAGGGGAGATTGAAAGTGCAACTATCCTAGGTGGTTTTGGTAATTCATAACAACATATAGCTCATTGAGCTAATACTATTCCAAGATGAATATTTCAGGAAAGCTCAATGATTGGCAAGGCATGGATGATGAAAGTGGATCCCTCAAAATATTAAGGACAAAGTTGGCTCAAGCTCAAAAGCTCAAGACTCTACATTTTACATTTAGTGATCCAAGATCACATTGAGTCTATAGGAAAAGCCAATACTATCAAGGAGGGACGAGGTGTTGTAATGAGCCTCTTGCTTCATGTGCTTAGTGATATGCTCCAAAACCCTCCACTACTTTCTCACATCCACATATGACCTAAACCTAAAGTCAAACTCGGCCCTATCGATTTTTTCTATCTGGCGCCACCGAGTTCAAATGTCATAGCCAATGCCACAAACCCTAGGCAAATCGGTCTCACTGATAAGGATCTCGGTCTCACCGATATGGGATTGTAATCTCTCTGTTTCCCTTCGTAACATTTCGGTCTAACTGAAGTGAGCGATCGGTCCCACCGAGATTGCAATGTAAACTCTGTTTCCCTTGCATAACTTTTCGGTCTCACCGAAAGAAGCGAATCAGTCCCACCTAGTTTACGACCAACTCTCTGGTTAGCTTATTACCAAAATCGGTCTCACCGATTTTGATATCGATCTCACCGAGATTACGTTATGCCTAACCTAACCATATCGGTCCTACCGAGTTGCATAAGTCCACGAAAACCCTAACGGTCACTAGGTTTACTAAATCGGTTCGACCGAGTTTGTTGATTCGGTCCCACGAGTTTGGTAAATTGTGTGTAGCAGTTAGATTTTGTGTGGAGGCTATATACCCTCCACCTCCTCTTCATTCGTGAGAGAGACATCAGAACAAACCTACACTTCCAACTTGCAGTTAGAGAGAACCACCTACTCATGTGTTGATGCCAAGATATTCCATTCCAACCACATGAATCTTGATCTCTAGCCTTCCCCAAGTTGCTTTCCACTCAAATCTTCTTTCCACCAAATCCAAATCCTGAGAGAGAGTTGAGTGTTGGGGAACTATCATTTGAAGAACAAGAGCAAGGAGTTCATCATCAACACACCATTTGTTACTTCTTGGAAGTGGTGTCTCCTCGATTGGCTAGGTGTCACTTGGGAGCCTCAGACAAGATTGTGGAGTTGAACCAAGGAGTTTGTAAGGCAAGGAGATCGCCTACTTCGTGAAGATCTACAGCTAGTGAGGCAAGTCCTTAGTGGGCGGCGGCCATGGTGGGATAGACAAGGTTGCTTCTTCGTGGACCCTTCGTGGGTGGAGCCCTCCAGTGGACTCGCATAGCCGTTACCCTCGTGGGTTTAAGCCTCCATCAACATGGATGTGCGATAGCACCAACTATCGGAACCACGACAAAACATCCGTGTCTCCAATTGCGTTTGAATCCTCCAAACCCTTCTCTTTACATTCTTGCAAGTTGCATGCTTTAATTTCCGCTGCCAATATACTCTTTGCATGCTTGCTTGAATTGTGTGAAGATTGCTTGACTTGTTCAAAGATAGCTAAAATCTGCCAAAGTCTAAAATTGGGAAAAGGTTAGGTTTTATTGGTCAAGTAGTCTAATCACCCCCCTCTAGACATACTTCAAGGTCCTACAAGTGGTATCGAGCTTTGGTCTCCATTTGCTTTGATTTCCATATCTTTTGGTGGTCATAGCCTTGGTTTCACAACCTAGGAGAGTATGGCGTCTAGCGAGAAATTATCACCGTAGAGGTCCTTACTTTGATGGCACTAATTTTGCTAGTTGGAAGCATAAGATGAAAATGCATATTCTCGGACATAACCCGCCGTTTGGGCTATTGTGTGTATTGGTTTGCAAGGTGAATTCTATGATGGGAGAGAACCGAACAAGTGAATCTATACGGAAGAGTTGAAGATCTTGCAATACAAGCGCTCAAGCGTGTGATATCCTCTTCAATGGCTTGTGCCCGAAGAGTTCAACAAAATCAGTCGTCTTGAGAATGCAAAGGAAATTTGGGATACTTTGATTGATATGCACGAAGGTACCGACTCCGTCAAGGAATCCAAGTTGGATGTGCTCCAAAGTCATCTTGACAAGTTCAAAATGAAGGATGATGAAGGTGTCGCTGAAATGTACTCTAGGCTTGCTCTTATCACAAATGAGATTGCGGCTTAGGAAGTGAAGAGATGACCGTGATTCATCATCAAGAAGATCCTAAGAGCATTGGATGGAAAATATGATACCGTGTGCACATTGATCCAAATGATGCCCAATTACAAAGATCTCAAGCCAGCGGAAGTCATTGGAAGAATTCTTGCTCATGAGATGTCACTCAAGGATAAGGAGGAACTTCACAACAAGTCAAGTGGTGCTTACAAAGCCTCATGTGAAGCCCCACATCATCAAGTGAAAACAGACCTTCAATGAAGAATTGAGCTTAATGGTGAAGAACTTCAACAAATTCTACAAGAGTAGAAGCAAAGAAAGAAGCTCTAAGTCAAGGTCCTACAATGACAAAAGATCTTCTAGTCGAGGCGCAATTGCTACAATTGTGGGAGACCGGACACTATTCAATGAGTGTCGGCACCCTACAAAGAAGAAGATTCTCCCAAGAGAAGAAGTAGAAGAAGAATCACCACCAAGAGAGAAGGAGTAGAGATGATCGTTGTGAGCGAAGACCCTCACGGAGAAGCAAGGATTAGGAAAGGAAGGACAAGTCATCAAAGAGCTACACAAAGCGAAGACATCAAGCTCATGTTGGTGAATGGGTATCCGACTCCGACTCAGAGAAGCTATCACTCCGACTCGAATACACTCAAGATGAAGGTGTTGCGGTCTAGCACTTGTGTCAACCAACTCCTCGACATATTTGAATCACCAAATGAAGGAATTGGTAGATGCTTCACGACCAAAGGTCCTAAGGTAACACACCCCGAGTATGTTGATTTTAATAGTGATGAAGATGACTTGCTAGGTGATGATGATTTACTTGTTGACAACTCTAGTGATGAATACTATGATGAAACGTCAATTTAATCATGCTAATCAAGATGAAATGAATGACAATGATAAGGAGAAGATTGAGCGTCTAACTAAAGAACTAAACACTCTTAAGTTAGCTCATGAAACTATCTTTGAAGATCATCGAGAACTTTTAAGGGCTCATGAGAAGTTACGCTTTGAAAAGCTCAATCTTGAGAAGAGCATGAGTTCTTAAAGGAAATCAATGATGATCTCCGTAAGAAAAGTTCTTCTTACATTGCCAGCGTTTACTCTTATCTACTTACATGCCTCAAGTCAAGTCTAGTAACAAGAACAAGAAAGATTCTTCCTCTAGTAGTAACAATAATAATGCTAAATCAATATTGTTGCTTCTAGTAGTTCTCTTGATTCCACTAATCATCCTCTTAGCCAAGTTACAGTTGAGCAAGAAAACAGCTTATTGAAGGGAATTATAGAAAGGTGTATACAAGATCCTTGCGGGAGTAAGCAATTTGAGGAAATTATGCATAAGCAAGGAAGGCACGGAAGAATCAAGGTGTTGGTTTTGAGCGAAAGTTCAATGCTAATGGATTTGAGTGGGAAGAAGATCAATACCCCAAGGCGAAGTTTGTTCCTCAACAAGAAGTATGATCCTACTTCTTTCAAGGGAACACAAGCAGAAGATGATCTTCCACCACAAGACCACAAGAACAAAGGCAAGGACAAGCTTCTAGAGGAGATTGATGCATTTGAAGAAGCACCAAAGGCCTTGGTCAAGTGGGTTCCCAAGACTACGTCAAGTTCTACTTCATCAAGTACAACTCCTACACCAAGGATTCCCATCAAGATGATGTGGATCCCGAAGAAGAAGAACTATAGAGTTCTTGAGGGTGACTCCGCCAACATTATTCACTCATATCATTATGGCAAGGACAAGTGCAATCAACACATATCTTGCACTAGTTCAAGGAGTCACAAACCCTCATGTTGGTAAGGCAAGGGACAAGGTAACCTAATGTTTTCATGGACATCATTTTGTGTGTGCATCACTCTATGTCTATGGATATTCTTGTTTGTTCCTTGTGGGACTAACCCATGTAGGTATTGAAAGTGCAACTCACTCCAAAGGATTGCTCCAAAGATCTACATCAACATTGAGCATCCACATCTTCAACACCTACATGAAGTCATCATCGACAAAACCCAAGGTTAGTTTATCCCTCTAAGGGGATCTCACATCTAGGGGAGCTTAACTCTAAGAATTGAGTCAAAGCAACTCTAATGATGTGAACACATAAATGCTTTATGTAAAAGTGGTAACCCACTTGAGCTTAAGCGATGAGTATGACCTATGATCAAATGTTCTCATTTGACTCCTAAGTCAATATACTCATATATAGATGACCTAGTCATCGCCAATTTAAATTGGTTGTGCATGCTTTGTCACATATTTCATTTGTCATTTTATTGTGTGAGCATGTTGGTTGCATATTTTACTCATTCGAGGACATCCACTTGTTGTTTTGATTGATTGGCTTCTTTTCTTTGGCCAAGTGGATGGACAAGAATGCCTAAGAACCTTCTCTAGCTATCTATGCTTTTCTCGTCTCAAACTCTATTCATGCTACATCACAAAATTTGATCAAGTCAGATTGAACCACTCGTGTGAGGAGCACTTTCGAGTCCCGATTAGTCATAGACTTAAACTTCCAAAACTTCTTTGTGATTTTGGTCGACCGATTCCTCCATTTCGGTCATCAAGAGATTACTAAATCGATCTAGGTTTTCATCTCGGTGCAACGATTTGTACTTCGGTCACACGAGTTCTTTATGCTGATATGATTATGCATATCGGTGCCACCGAGTTGTACCACTCGGTCACACCGACAGAGTCGGACTATATATTCGCACGGGCAAATTTTGGAAAACTTTCTCCGAAACCTCTCGCCCGCGCATAGCTCACTCTGCCAACTGGGTCTACGGATCGTCGACTTCGTCGCCAGCCGCCTCCTGTCGCTGGTCTCCGCCACCGTCAATGGAATTCTCCTCCGCCGTTGCCGCCATTGCGAGTTCCCGCCGAACTAGGGTATGAACTCGATCATAGTGCTTTCCTCGTCCGATTCTCAGCACATTGTGTTCGTTATGCATCTTTCCACGATTGAAACACTCCTATCCAGTCAAATCAATCCTTAGAATAGTTGTGATTCGAAAATTTAGGGTTAGGTTTCCGCCGAAACCATCTCGGACCCACCGACTTGAAAAACTCGGTGGCTAACTCCATTGAACTAGTAAGTCTCGGTCTGACCGAGAATTGCTAATCGGTGTGACCGATTTTAGAACTTTGTGAAACCCTAGCAGTCTCGGTGCCGCCGAACTGTGACTCGGTCTGACCGAGTTCACTAGTTTAGGTTCCAAAACTGCTTCAGTATCACCGAGTTTGAAAATCGGTAGATCCGAAATGCTTTCTGTGGGAAACTAAAACTACATTTTTTGAAACATTCTTTTGCAAAAATCTCTGCATTTTGTGATGCTCATCCACTCTATCTCATCCATAACTATTCACAAGGTCAGCAGTCAGTGTGAGCAGCATGTCAGACCAAAGTGACAGCCAGAACAAATCTGAAGAGCAGATCCAATTGGTGAGGCACTAGTCCCTCAAGCAGCTCGAGATGAGGGGCGAAGCACTCCCGAGAAATTTGCCCAAGGCTGCCACAAGAACAAGGAAGAAGAAGACCTCGAGAATCGAGGATGAGGATTATGTGGCGATTGAGGATGAGGCAAGCTCAAAGAAGAAAGTGCTTAAGAAGAATTCAGCTCATCAGCAGTTAAGCCTGGTTTGAAGATCAAAAGGCGGCGGTGACAACCAATGTCCAAAGCGGAGTTTCTACTCAAGCTCCTTTGGAATCCCAACCCAAAGAGCACATTCTTCTTTGAAGGAAAGAAAAGGAAAGAAAGGTCAAGAAGACCATGGCGGAGTGATTGGGAAGCCTTCCATGATGGAAGAGGAAGAAGAAGAAGAGGTTGAGAACCAGCACCCAAGGCACAAAAGCTAATGGGCGATGCTATCAAATCGAGGGCTGCAACTTCAAAGCCCAAAGCTGCCCCAAGCCCAGAATGCACCTAAGAGAAATATAAGGAGCATACTGCAATTGAAAAGAACAAGGCCCCAATGCACGAGGTTGATGCTAAGGAAGATGAAGAAGGGCAGGTCTAAGGAAGCTCAAACCCAAGATCCCAGACCACAATGATGCTCATCTTGTGGCTGAGAACATGAAGATCAGGAGAGATCATGGGTTGAGGCTATGGAGAGAGGCAGATCCATATGCCACCAGGAGAAGGACTGATGTAGATTACAAGTTCCACACCAAGGAGCAGCAGGACTTCTATGAGACTATTTTGTTGGATAAGAAGCCCATAGTTTGTGATATGAGATGGGTCGACTGGACCTACATTAAAGAGAATCGAGAACACTACCACAGGTATATGACAGCTTGATGCGTGTGGAGTTGCAGATTTTGTTGGGAGAAGCTCACAAATTGGAATGTGAGCTCATCATGCAATTCTACTCCTGACACACTTCTATCCAGATGGCGAGGATAGTTTGGATGTCGAAGGAACGAGATACCAGTCAACCATAGAGGAATGGGCAAGTCGATCAATGCCCCAAAGGAAAGTGAAGATGACTTGGACATTTATGCCAAGAAGAAAATGGATCACAACTCAATGTCACGGATGTACAAGGAGATCCCGGATGATGCACTTGAGTCCTTCAAGTTTGGATCAGTTCATTTTACATTGTCGGGGCTGCCTCGATCAAGCTGGATCCTAAGGCATACTCTGTTGCCCAAATCGGTGACCACAACATGATCGGAGGGCATGCAATCAATTTGCTTCATATTTTTATGTGCCTCGAAATTCAAGGTCATGAGCCTCATAGTTGAGACAATTAAGAGGACGATGCAGACCGAGGAAGAGGCTGTGGATATGCCCCACAGATTAGGGAGTTGATAAACTCAAAGATGGGCGCGAGGAAGTATCACATTGGACAAGGAACACATGGTTCTCTATCCTAAATTTGAAGACAATCGAGTTGTCATGGTGAGAATGAACCATCATCGATTGCAAGCTCAAGAGAGGAAGGAGAAGGCAAGGCAAGAGAAGGCTGCAAAGATGCCCACTCTAGCGAGGCATCTGAATACTTTCGAAGAACAAGCGAGGAGCAACTTGGTTGCTTGATAGCATCAACTCTTGGATTGAGAAGGGTTGGCCACCTAACTCAAAACCGGGAGAGCACGGAGAATCATGGAACAAAATTCTATGATCTTGATGTCAAAGTGGTGATATTCGATCGGTGTGGAGCAACTACTGAGGATGATATCTGAGGAGAGGAAGGGCAAGACAACAAGCGATGCATTTGCAGTGCCTAGAGCTCGGAGGTCAGTGCGGTGCCAACAACAGACACTAGAGCCACTTCTTGACTCCACTCTGCTCCAGCTCAACCAGATCCAGCACCAACTCCTTCAGCTCCTACCATGTCTAATGATGCCTTCGTCCTTGGATTCCTATCTACACCACCACCAGAAGACCAAGCCTGAGAGACGACATAGTCCTATCATTTTCTAGGAACTTTTTGGAAACTTGTTGCCAAAGGGAGAAAAATGTATAGATCATGAAGCTTGAGAGAGAGAGATTTGCTTTTGTTCTCTCTTGTCTTCTTGGTTGAACCTTATTGCTTTTGATTGCTTGAGATACTATGCATTACACATGAGACATTGATGATCATGTGTTTGATCATAAGCTACACTTATGCTTGTTATGATATTATCTTATTTATCCTTATATGATCATTCACTATGCTTGGTGATGAGTGCATGTATTCAATCTTTATTATTGTGGCGCTCACCAAGATGTATGTGACATGGAAGAGTAACCCATGAGCCTAATTCCTTGTGCATTTGCAGTCCAAAGCAAATCTTATAATATGCACAAATTTAGGGAGCTCTTGCTTATCACATACTTCTCAAAGCGACGATGTTTTCAATTTTATTATCATTTGTGAGCTTTGATCTATATGTTTTATCAATTACCAAAAGGGGAGATTGAAAGTGCAACTATCCTAGGTGGTTTTGGTAATTCATAACAACATATAGCTCATTGACTAATACTATTCCAAGATGAATATTTCAGGAAAGCTCAATGATTGGCATGGCATGGATGATGAAAGTGGATCCTCAAAATATTAAGGACAAAAGTTGGCTCAAGCTCAAAAGCTCAAGACTCTACATTTTACATTTTAGTGATCCAAGATCACATTGAGTCTATAGGAAAAGCCAATACTATCAAGGAGGGATGAGGTGTTGTAATGAGCCTCTTGCTTCATGTGCTTAGTGATATGCTCCAAAACCCTCCACTACTTTCTCACATCCACATATGACCTAAACCTAAAGTCAAAACTCGGCCCTACCGATTCTTTCTATCCGGCGCCACGAGTTCAAATGTCATAGCCACTGCCACAAACCCTAGGCAAATCGGTCTCACCGATAAGGATCTCAGTCTCACGAGATGGGATTATAATCTCTCTGTTTCCCTTACGTAGCGTTTGACTAACGAAGTGGCGATCGGTCCCACCGAGATTGCAATGTAAACTCTCTGTTTCCCTTCGTAACTTTTCGGTCTCACGAAAGGCGAATCAGTCCCCAGAGTTTACGACCAACTCTCTGGTTAGCTTATTACCAAAATCGGTCTCACGAGTTTGATGTCAGTCTCACCGAGATACGTTATGCCTAACCCTAACCATATCGGTCCTACGAGGTTGCATATCAGTCCACAAAACCCTAACGGTCACTAGATTTACTAAATCGGTTCGACCGAGTTTGTTGATTCGGTCCCACGAGTTTGGTAAATTGTGTGTAGCAGTTAGATTTTGTGTGGAGGCTATATACCCTCCACCTCCTCTTCATTAGTGGAGAAACATCGAGAACAAACCTACACTTCCAACTTGCCGGTTAGAGAGAACCACCTACTCATGTGTTGATGCCAAGATATTCCATTCCAACCACATGAATCTTGATCTCTAGCCTTCCCCAAGTTGCTTTCACTCAAATCTTCTTTCCACCAAATCCAAATCCTGTGAGAGAGAGTTGAGTGTTGGGGAACTATCATTTGAAGCACAAGAGCAAGGAGTTCATCATCAACACACCATTTGTTACTTCTTGGAGAGTGGTGTCTCCTAGATTGGCTAGGTGTCACTTGGGAGCCTCAGAGCAAGATTGTGGAGTTGAACCAAGGAGTTTTTAAGGGCAAGGAGATCGCCTACTTCGTGAAGATCTACCGCTAGTGAAGCAAGTCCTTAGTGGGCGAGCCATGGTGGGATAGACAAGGTTGCTTCTTCGTGGACCCTTAGTGGGTAGAGCCCTCCGTGGACTCAGCATAACCGTTACCCTTCGTGGGTTGAAATCTCCATCAATGTGGATGTCGATAGCACCACCTATCGGAACCATGACAAAAACATCCGTGTCTCCAATTGCGTTTGAATCCTCCAAACCCTTCTCTTTACATTCTTGCAAGTTGCATGCTTTAATTTCATTGTCAATATACTCTTTGCATGCTTGCTTGAATTGTGTGAAGATTGCTTGACTTGTTCAAAGATAGCTAAAATCATGAAAGTCTAAAATTGGGAAAAGGTTAGGTTTTATTGGTCAAGTAGTCTAATCACCCCCCTTCTAGACATACTTCAAGGTCCTACAACAAAGCATATGGTTTTATACAGACTTTTGGAGAAGCCTGTATTTACAAGAAAGTGAGTGGGAGCTCTGTAGCATTTCTAATATTATATGTGGGTGACATATTGTTGAGTGGAAATGATACCGATTTTACAGGTTGCATAAAGGATACTTGAATAAGAATATTTCAATAAAGACCTCGGTGAAGCTGCTTATATATTACGGCATCAATATCTATAGAGATAGATCAAGGCGCTTAGTTGGACTTTCACAAAGCACATACCTTGATAAAGTTTTGAAGAAGTTCAAAATGGATCGATCAAAGAAAGGGTTCTTGCTGTGTTACAAGGTGTGAAGTTGAGTCGGACTCAATGCCGACCACTCTAGAAGATAGAGAGAAAATGAAAGTCATTCCCTATGCCTCAGCCATAGGTTCTATCATGTATGCAATGTTGTGTACGGACACGATGTGTGCCTTGCTATAAGTTTAGCGAGGAGGTGCCAAAGTAATCCGAGAGTGGATCCTTTGGACAGCAGTCAAGAACATCTGAAATACGAAAGGGTTGAGGATATGTTTCTCGTTTATGGAGGTGACAGAAGGCTTGTGCGTAAATGGTTACGTCGATGCAAGCTTTGACAACGATCCGGATGACTCTAAGTTACAAAGCTGGATCGTATTTATATTGAATGGTGGAGTGTCGGTTAGTGCGGTTCAAGCGGAGGCGTGGTGGCGGGATCTCGTGTGAAGCGAGTACATAGCTGCTTGAGCAGCAAATGAATGAGTGCGGATGGCGGAGTTCATATCCGATCTAGGTGTAATACCTAGTGCATCGGGTCAATGAATTTTTTGTGACAATCTTGAAGCAATGGCCTTGGGAAGGAATCCAGATTTCACAAGAGAACCAAACACGTCAAGAGACGCTTCAATTCCATCCGCGATCAAGTCAAGGAGGAAGACATAGAGATTTGCAAAATACATACGGATCTGAATGTTGCAGACCCGTTCACTAAGCCTCTTCCACGAGCAAAACATGATCAGCACCAAGACTCCATGGGTATTAGAATCATTAGTATGTAATCTAGATTATTGACTCTAGTGCAAGTGGGAGACTGAAGGAAATATGCCCTAGAGGCAATAAAAAAGTTGTTATTTATTTCCTTATATCATGATAAATGTTTATTGTTCATGCTAGAATTGTATTAATACGAAACTTAGTACATGTGTGAATACATAGACAAAACCGAGGGTCCCTAGTATGCCTCTACTTGACCCAGCTCGTTAATCAAAGATGGTTAAGTTTCGACCATAGACATGTGTTGTCATTTGATGAGCGGGATCACATCATTAGCGAATGATGTGATGGACAAGACAACCGTTAGCTTAGCATTATGATCATTTAGTTTTATTGTTGTTGCTTTCTTCATGACTTATACATATTCCTCCGACTATGAGATTATGCAACTCCCAAATACGGAGGAACACCTTGTGTGCTATCAAACATCCTGGCGTAAGCTGGGTGATTATAAAGATGCTCTCTGAGGTGTCTCCAAAGGTGTTTGTTGGGTTGGCATAGATC
Organism: Aegilops longissima; assembly: GCA_021605205.1. Lineage (NCBI taxonomy): Eukaryota > Viridiplantae > Streptophyta > Magnoliopsida > Poales > Poaceae > Aegilops > Aegilops longissima. Next base: position 36,061 of record JAHIAM010002573.1, read on the forward strand.
AAGATTAGGATTTGTCACTCCATGTATCGGAGAGGTAACTCTGGGCCCTCTTGGTAATGCACATCACCATAAACCTTGCAAGCAATGTGACTAATGAGTTAGTTGCGGGATGATGCATTACGGAATGAGTAAAGAGACTTGCCGGTAACGAGATTGAACTAGGTATGATGATACCGACGATCGAATCTCGGGCAAGTAACATGTCGATGACAAAGGGAATGACGTATGTTGTTATGCGGTTTGGCCGATAAAGATCTTCGTAGAATATGTAGGAACCAATATGAGCATCCAGGTTCCGCTATTGGTTATTGACCGGAGATGTGTCTCGGTCATGTCTACATAGTTCTCGAACCGTAGGGTCCTTGCAACAACGTTCGATGGCGATTTGTATTATGAGTTGTGTGTTTTGGTGGTGAAGTTTGTTGAGTCCGGGTGAGATCACGGACATGACGAGGAGTCTCGAAATAGTCGAGAGTAAAGAATCAAATATTGGAAGGTAGTATTTGGACATCGGAATGGTTTGAGTGGTTCGGTATTTTTCGAGATCTGGGGGTTATCGGAACCCAGGAAATCATGGGCCTCATGGGCCATGGGAGAGAAGAGGGACAACTCACAAGGGGCGCCCCCAAGGGAGTCGAATAGGAAGGGAGGCGCGGCCCCTTTCCTCTTCCTCTCCTCTCCTTCCCATTTCCCCTCCGTTGGAAGGAAGAGTCGAATAGGACTAGGAGTCCTAGTGGTTCCCCCCCTAAGCAGCCCTTGGTCGGCCTCCTCCCTCTCCTCCTTTATATACGGGGGTAGGGGGCACCCCATAGCACATCAATTGTTTCCTTAGCCGTGTGCGGTGCCCCCCTCCAAAGTTTACTCCTTCGGTCATAGCGTCGTAGTGCTTAGGTGAAGCAGTGCACGGATCACATCACCAACACCGTCATCATGCTGTCGTGCTGATGGAACTCTCCCTCAACCCTATCTTTGGATCAAGAGTTTGAGGGACGTCATCGAGTTGAACGTGTGCTGAACACGGAGGTGTCGTATGTTCGGTACTTGGATCGGTTGGATGGTGAAGACGTTCGACTACATCAACCGCGTTAACCTAACGCTTTCGCTTTCGGTCTACGAGGGTACGTGGATACACTCTCCCCTCTTGTTGCTATGCATCTCTAGATAGATCTTGCGTGATCGTAGGAATTTTTTTTGAAATTGCATGCTACGTTCCCCAACAAACCTGACCCTCAGTTGTAAAGTTAATGTACATGCAGCATTTTTATTGTGAGGAGCAGGAGCTACAGCAGCTATCATCATAGATGACAAGGAAACTTTCTTGCTGCTCAGTGCAAGTACATTGATCATGGGGTGTTGAAGCTTTGGCAATGCGTGATGGGCTTGTATTTGCAAACTCCCTAGGTTCTCTCCAGTAGAGGCGGAATCGGATTCTTTGAATGTTATGAATTTATGTGATGGTCAATTCAGATAGTGGGATGCATCAGCGACAATATTCGCGGAGTCCGTTCATGTTGCGTCTTCAATTGGAAAGGTTATCTTTAAACATTGTTTTGGTTCCAGTAACAAAGCGGCGCTTGTGCTAGCCAATTTTAGTTTGTGTAATAAGATTTCTTTTAGCTGGTCAGACGAACCTCCGGATTGTCTGGTTTCGTACTTGTGGACGATGTGGTTCCTTCTAAGTAATAAAGCTAGTCATAATGACCTTCCTTAAAAAAGGGATTATTTCTTAAAAAAACACTTCGATTTTTGAATGAATTGAAATCTCGCATATATAGAACTTATTATGGAATAATATTCTGCTCGCCTAGCCTCCGTTTTGATGGTGCGTCTAGCATTGTCGGTGGATGTGTGGAGGTGTGTCTTCGATGAATCTGTACTTGGTGGATTTGCTCGGATCTGATCGTAGTTCATCTAGGTTCGTGTATCTTCAAGTTGGATTTTTTTGATCTACGCTACTCTTTAAAGGCGGTAGTTGATGTTCTGGCGCGATGGTCCTATGGGGCCTTAGCAGAATGACTTCCCGACTCTCTACTACAACAAGTTTTGCCCGGGTAGTCGTCGCTAGGTTGTTTATAAATTTGGATGTAATTTTTATTATTTCTGGTCTTCATTGTACTGCCATGATTGAAAAGAAATAGGTCGGAAGTTTTCCGGTAAAAAGTTATATAATCTATTTTAAAGTACAAATTGCCATATTTGATACTACTACTCCAAAAGTTTTCCACGAAATTTACTAGACACCAGCTAGTTTGATCTTTTTCTTAGAGGAAGATCAAATAATTGGGAACATCATCTGTCTGGGATCCGTGCGGTCAAAGGTGGGGTCAAGAGAATCGGGCAGACAAACGGCCCCCGTGGTTGGCCGTGCAGTATCGCCGTGCACCACAGCAGCACACCATCCAGCGTCACGTGCACCGCCAGCTTCACGCGCTCTCTCCGCCGCCGCTGGCTCTGCATGCGGTCGTACAGCTCGTCGGGCAGCCCCAGCCCCTCGCTGGTGGCGACGATGGGCACCGAGCTGATGACCTCCCCCGGCACGGTGAACTCGGCAAGGTCAGCGTGGGCGAGCAGCACGCCCGCGTACGCCACCACGACGCGGCCCGGCCTTGAAGTGCCGGGGCTCGCTGTCTCGGTTGTTGACGCGGAGGGTGATGTTAAAGGTGGGGGCCGCGACGCGCCGGTGCCCCGTTCGAGCCCCTCGACGGCGGGCAGTTTCACCCAGAACTCCGGCAAGTATTCGGGCCGTTTCATGTCGTGCATTGTGAAGCCGAAGAGCAATAGGCACAGAATCGCCGCGAACGCCACCACGCATGGATGCTCCTCCAGATTGCCGTATTCCTTGTCGATGGCTCCCATGGATATTGGCGCTTGATGATAAGATGGCCGCTATCGATGAAATAGCTAGCGAATTAACGACGGGTTTCCCCGACTTTGTTTTCCGCAGCCAGTTCTGATCGCCTCGCTCGCGTGCGACTGTTGGATATATATACCTGCCTCGTGGACTAGATTTCAGAGAGAAATCGATCCATATATATAGATACAGAACTTACGCTCCTTGTTAGAATCTGAACGATAGAAAAGGATAAGGACTCTCCTTATAAGTTCGAACAAGAAAAGGCCCCGTTTTTCCTTCTCAAATTCGGTGTCCTCTTTCTCCCATGTCTATTTGGGGGCTGGCTCGTCTAACGTGTGGGCCGGACCCACCGTCGATGGCCCAATGGCGAGGGCGTCGTCGGGGATCCGGCTCCGTCTATTTGTTGTTCAAGAGTTGTCTTGACTATCTAGAAGCTGGGGCATATGGGTCAAGTCGTGACGATCTAGAAAGGCTAGGCGACGCCAAACCCTACCGTCGCGGCGAGGAGCCGTCTTTAAATCACGCTCCTAGTATCTGCCTGGTTTACATCTTGTTGATGGTAGCATTGTCCACGGTCATGGACCGTCGAAGCCCCTCCGTCGTCTCCGTCCACCTCACGGGCTACGACGACATCGACCCTGGCAGCGCCGGCCGCGTGGTCTCGCCGGCTTTCAACATCACGCTCGTCGATCGGCACTGCGTCGACCCGCGCGGACGTGGCCGTGATGTACTCGCGTCGTCGCTTTCGGCTGGCGCGCTGGACCATGAGACTGCGCCAGGCGGTGGGCCAAGGACGTGGAGGTGGCGGCTCAGGGAGCCGGGGTGGGGCTATCGCGTCGCCTCCGCGACCGCATGGCGTCGGAGTGGCGCTCAGGCGCGGTGGAGCTCGTCGTCGACATCACGACGTACAAGGAAGACCCGCCCTCTACTGACACTGAGTTCCCCCAGCACATGATCGTGAAGAAGGTAAGGATTTTTAACGAGAAAAAAGAAGAATAGGCTACAGCCGACGCCTCCTCGCATATGGTCTGGTCCGCGTGATTGCAGAGTTGAGTGTCTCTTAGACTAGCCACAATGGGAGTAATTTCGGTAGTAACATCGAGTCCAACTCAGCAAATTTGCTTATGTGGCAGTGAGTTAATGAGCAGAGATGTAGTACTAGTAACTTAGCTGAATTCTTTGTAACATCACATGTCCCAATGCAATATGAGTCTATAACCTAATAAATGAAGCTTTGCATGTTACCACACTTATGTTACTACCCACTATTGAGGTAGTAACACAGTCTAAGATATGTGTATGTTACTAGTGTATGTTACTCTCCATTGTGGCTAGTCTTAGGCTCTTGCCGATGCAAGAAAGTTTACGACTGCTGTATATCTATGCAAAAGTTTGTGCAAATTGAACTCTAAACTTGTTTTCCTACATGTAATGGTACAATCTTGTTTATTTACTTTTTCTTGGGCGGGATTTTTTATTTACTTTTTTAAACACAATATAGACACAATCGTTTATATATCTGCGCATACACTCACACCCCAATTGCGCACACCTACTCCTGTGAGCATATTTAAGAAACTGAGTGGCATATCATTTTGAGATTGTGAAGTCATCATGAACACCCTTGATTATTTACTGATCCACTTTTTTTGAAATTTTACTATTTCAGTGTTGCAATTTGCATTTGCCGAGCCTACTCCCCTATCTTGCACGCATCTTTGCACAATAATGGATGGTGGGCAAGCCCAAACATGCCTTGCAGTAAAAAAAAATTCATCGTAACCATGCCACAACGTCGACCACTTCTATTTGTGTCTAATTTGCACTTTGGTGCGGCGGATAATCTTCGTTGACGGGCAGCTCCGGTGGTGGTGCTGGTTAGTGGGCTTGCCGACGCCGGTGCGGGATGATGTGCGACTGAGGTGGTGTGGGAGCTTAGTTGCAGACCCTGTCTAGGCTTTGTTCGTGACTAGCGATGGCGGCGGCTGTGGCCATCGTTTATCTTCTTGGAGGCATCGTTGTTTTGTCGCCGCACCCCTCTAGCACGGATCCGTCCATCTCGGCCTCTCCGGGGGAAGCCCTTGACCTATGATCGGACGATGGCGGCGCCTCAGTGTCATATTCCCTCTTAGGGGCTTCGTCTTGGGAGCTCGGCATTGGCTAGCAGGCCCAGTGGATGATGGTGGGTTGTGACGTCCAGGCTTTTGTGTAGCGATGATGGTGGGGTGATGTGTCGGAGCCGCGACAATTGTTGAGGTGGTCGGCTCTTCTCTGGTGTGTCCACGAGTTTGCCTCGGTTTGTCATTCTTTGTGAAGTCAAAGTTGTGGCGATGGGGTGGGGGGCTGGGTGTCGATGGTGGCTGTGGGTGGCCTGCCCGCGATCTTCTATGGCGCCGATCATGCACGGTTTTGTTCTTTGTAGCTCTGCGTCAGTCGGCGGTATTTGTCTGGTCGTGGTGGCTGAGTTTTGGCGAGGATCTTCATGCAACCCTTATGACCTCCATAGCGTGGGTTGGTCGACGATCGCCTCTGACGAAGTCGAAATCGTTGCTCGGAGTGTAAAGATGGCGATGGCGTCTCTAGGGAGGAGTGATGCGATGATGCTTGCGTCTTGTCTCGTGAGGCTCTCTTTGGAGTGGTGTGTGGGGTTTTTATGTGTGCCGCTCAGTGATTGTGATGGTTTTCACCGGTTCTAGAAAAGTAATTTGCTATGGCTCTGAAATTAAATTTGCCATGGGATCTGGATTTTAGTAAAAGGAACATTTTCACAACTTGTCATGTCCTGCACAATACATGCTCACAAAATTGCCATGTAACTCTTGTGTTTTTCTATTTTTTGCCATGGTGTAAGTGAAATAATTCAAAAATTGCCATGTTGACCCCCCAATTGCCATGTGATCAGTCCAAACATATTCACAACTTGCCATGCAAACCTGGACCAAATTTATATTAAAGAATATCAACATCTACAATACTGAAGTTATACAATATGAAATTAATTTCATACGCATCTAATGATATTGATTTCATATTGTGAATGTTTTTTTTGTTGGTCAAACTGTATAAAAGTTGACTTCAGATAAATTTTATAGGCAAAGTAAAGAAAAAAAAGGGATTACGTGACACGGATCTTTGGAACATGGAGGCCTATACACCCGAAATGGAAAACAATTTTAGAAAAATTAAAAAGTGTCAAGGATTTCTGATTTTTTTTAACAAGTATGGTCTAGCGTAATACTCAGGCGAAAGGTTTCGCGGAGAAATGACTCCCGTGGTATTCTGTGCGAAGAAAAACAAAACCGACACCATATTAAAGTTACTATTCACGGTTTTTTAATCTCAAATTTGTTTTCTTGGCCCCGAAGTCGGTCGATGATATTCCTTTGCGAAACTTTTCACACGGGTGTAATGCCCAATCATGTTTGATTTCAAAAAAGTTTCAGATTTTTTTTTACCTTTTTAAAAGTTCTCTAAATTATTTTTTTCAATTCGGGTGCAATGAGACCGGAGACCCGTGACCTATTGGCTATTTCCGAGGTGTGCCTGGTCAAATTTTTAGACATGAAAAAGCTTCCTCAGAAACCCTTGCCCGGCATGGTCGTTGGTCAAATTAGGTGAGCACACGCAAGGACGCAACCGCCGTCCACCGGCCCGACCCGGGCATGATACTCGTGCCGCCGCCCGTACCGATCATCCGACGGCACAGCCTCGACGAGTCTTCGCCAGCTCCGACGTTTTCTTTTCTTTTCTGCTCGCGCCAGATCGTAGGCACCAACCACAGCCAGCCACGCATCCCCACCACCCCGCGCGCCCGCCCAGCCCGCTGTCCTCCTCCCCATACCGCCCGCTCCACCTCTCCCCAAATCCGGTGCCCCCGCAACCTAGGAGCTCCGCTCCCCCACGCCTCTCGCCCCACCTCCGATCCCTCCACGGTCTCCTCCGGCGACGCCGCCAACCGCACCACCGACCCCCGAATCTAGGGTTCCCCCGCCGGCCGGATCACGCCTGGAGGCCTCCGACGATGCTGCCGTGCGCGCGGTCGGTACTGCGGAGGAGGGGGCTGGCCCTCCTGCGCGGGTTCGCCGAGGGCGAGTGCGGCAGGGGGGAGGCGCTCGCCAATGCCAGGTGCGCGGCCACGCTGGCCGGGCTCGGCGGCGGCCGCGGCAGGGTCGGCCGCTGGGCCGATCCGCCGGCGCGCGGCGAGCCGCGCCGGTTGGGCGCAGGGTGGCCCGCGGGCGCGCAGACGAGGAGCTTCCTCGGGTGCGGCGACGGGGAGGAGGGGAGCGTCCTCTCCAAGGTCTACGAAGAGAGGCGCGTGATGGGGTAATATATCAACGATGGCCCGCTTGCTCAGGGTGCTCTCCAGCTGACTGACTTCTGAAATGGAAATGATTGATTATGGTGGCTGTGTCGTCCTAGGTACTCGCCGGAGCAGATGTATGCCGTTGTCGCGGCTGTGGACCTCTACGAGGATTTTGTGCCCTGGTGCCAGCGGTCCAGAGTTATTAGGCGGTATGACAACGGCTCGTTTGACGCCGAGCTCGAAATTGGATTCAAGTTCTTTGTTGAAAGCTATGTCTCTCATGTAGAGATGGAGAAGCCCAAATATATCAAGGTGAGACTTGTGTAATGCACCAGTCACCCCTCTCATGGGATAATGTAGTATGATATCAAGGCAGACAATTCAATTGGTATCACCTAATTAGATATCATTGATTCTCAAAAGATTCTAGAATAAGAAAAACTATCAGGCATGAAAGTTGTTCTAGAATGAGCTGTATTGCAAGTTCAATCATATTCATGACATATGCGGTAGCTATTTATTCCTCTTGTAATTGCAAAACCACCATCATGATTTATATCATTCATCACAGTGAGCTGCAAATGGATGTACTATTCCAAGGGAGTATTGTTGTCACTTGTAAAAATTGATTCATCACTTCCTTGATGGTTTATTGTTGGATCTGCTGATTATAACACTTTAACCTGGTTTAGTATCGGCAGTATTATTTTTTCCATGAGCTAATCTTAGGTTATTTGTTTATATTCATTTTGTTAATACGCCCAGACTCTTATGTGGCCAGAGATGATATTATTGTAGCTGAACTATAAGTAGCAAAGACTTATTATGTTGGAGATAGTGTTGGTAGGTTCTTCAAATACAGTTTCCCCAACTAGACAAAACCGTCGCATACCTTCAAATACGGTATCTAACTAGCTTTAGCGCTTGGATCCCAGGCAGAGAAAGAAAATGAACTAACTGCTGTTTGCCGGTTTTGACTGGGATGGCCTGCTTATGAACAAACTTAAGCATTTCTGAGTTATTACTAAGTTCACACTTGGAACTAACCAATATGAGCAGATATTGTTCTCGACTCATATCATAGATATTCTGTTCACCTTGCCATATCATATCTTGTGCGAGTATCATCGCAGTGTCATAAACCTGAAAGCGTATCATCCATTTAAAATCAACAAGACAGAACATAACAAGAGTATGCACCAAAGTTTCATCATGAGCTTTTCTTTAACTGAAACTTTGATGGCTTCTGTAAATCTGGATGTTTCTCTATGGGTTGATTTCTTTGATAAACACAACTGTAGAAGTACTTTGCCTGAAAACTTCGGAGGTGCAATTGATTTTGAGGTCATGACATTTGATCAGCTCTTGGATGACAGACTTCCTTAAGATGTACACAAACTAGCGAATCCCAGCTCACTTGCACGGCTAGATATTGCAATTCATACATATGCTGTAATACTGATGAAGTGTCATACACTGGATCTCATAGATCTGTAACAGTTCTAATACATGTTTTTTTTTTGAATTTTCATGTTCTTTATCTGTATTAATCGGCACTGTTATAATCTGAACCCACCCTAATAAGCAGTGTAGATCTGTCTCTTAGCTTTCTAATTACTGTGCGGACTTCTAGCCTTCCAGAGCAAGCGTGATAGCTTCTTTTCACTTTGTTCTAATAAATACTATGGTCAGCGGATGAAATTCTATTTATCAATTTGGATAGTTGGTTGCAGTCAATCTAGGGTACCTCTTTAACTTTCAGTTTTTATCACAGTGATAGGCAATTCTCTGTAGCAACACTAATACTTTCTTTGTCCTACTTCTTACCATTTTTTCTCCTGAATTAGTAGGTGCAGTGTTTTTTTGCTTCTGACTCTATTGCTCTGGTGCAGACGACTGCGTCTCAAAGTGGACTTTTCGATCATTTGATAAACGTTTGGGAATTCAAGCCTGGTCCTGTTCCTGGAACCTGTGACCTTTACTTCTTAGTCGATTTTAAGTTTCAGTCACCCCTATATCGGCAGGTAAAACTTTGTTTGCTATGAGTATGTATGCATATCAAGTGGCTTCATTTTGTTATTTTCCGCAGTCCTTATCAAGCTTTTCACTGCAGGTTGCTTCCATGTTCTTCAAGGAAGTTGTTTCCAAGCTCGTGGGCTCATTTAGCGATCGATGTTTTAGAATTTATGGACCTGCCGTTCCTGTGCTGGAAAAGTCTTACGGGCATGGAAGATAAACACAAATAATCCAATTTTGAAGAATCTCTTCATGGTAACTTGTCTCGGTAAACTATAACAGAGGATGACCATGCATATAGTCCTCCATTTGTGATGTCACGGTATCATTAGGCAAGTGGGTCTCGAGGAAATTGGCCAGAATTTTCACTCTTTGGCTATTTCTCGGAGAGATTTTTATGTACGACTAGTTTACTATCCATGTGTAACAGCAAAATGGCCACACACACATACGATTGTTTGCCTGGTCAATCGGAAAGTGTAATTCGAACTATGGGCACAAAGCGTATAAGCATGATGTATGCTTCTGATATTATGCCAACGGCAGCCATGTGACTTCCTCGCTCGTCTTTTAAGCCATGTTCTATTCATTTTTTTACATCATGTTCCTTCCAACTTAGTACTAGTCTATTGCAAACACTGACTTGGTAGTTTTCCCCGTAGCTAAAAAACTTCTCCCTCCGTTTCTAAATATAAGTCTTTTCTAAATATAAGTCTTTTTAGAGATTTCAATATGGACTATATACAGATGTATATAGACATACTTTAGAGTTTAGATTCACTCATTTTGCTCCGTATATAGTCTATATAGGAATCTCTAAAAAGACTTATATTTAGGAACGGAGGGAGTAGTAGGGTTTTGCTCTCCTCTGTCGGTAATCCCCCGCTGTGGCAGATGACGAATTCAGAGACGCTCCATACGACAGTAATCCACACCATTGGATTGGATTGCCTCTTTTGTAATCTGTGGCTTCAAAATCCTGTTGTGCACACATCGTGTATGAAAGATCGTGTGCTCATCAATTTCGTTTCTGTCCACCACCGACCGCCTCTGATCCTCCTTCCTCTCTAATGATTCGACCGATCCAGGGTTCCTTTTGCAACCTTCCTGACCTTGGTTGACACTTGACAGAGAACATGGGATCTAGGGCTTCTTCTTATTGCATTGAATTCAAGCAGGTCGCAAAACAGGAAGCCAAATGAGAATGGAGGATCTTATTGCATTGAATGCAAGCAGGTCCAGAGCAGGAAGCCAAGATGGAGGATCTTAGAGCATCTCCGGCCGTTGCCCCCCCCCCGGGAGGCATAAAAATACGCCGCTGAGGGTGAGCTAATGATATAATCGGCTCTGAGGCGGTTGGGCACCAACCGTCGCCCAGTGATGACGTCGGCCCAGTTTTCTTGTGGGCGAAAGATGGCTCGATATCGGCGAGAACGGCCCATATTCGGCGTGGTTGGCGTGAATTCTCAACATAAATATTTTTTATCACATAGATCATCACAGAAAATCAATATAAATCAGATAGTTCAACAAATAGTTCAATACAAATTATATAGTTCAACAAATAAAAACTCATATTTCATCACCGCGTCGAGCTAGGTGTAGCCCTTGATCCTCCATAGATGCTCCACGGATCCTCTGCGGTTGTTGATGCACTGTGGGTCTCGGATCTCTGACACATATTGAGGTAGGCAGTCCGAGTTGCGGTGGTGGTGATCAACTTGACAAGAGGACACTTGCACATAGTATGGTTCGATGTCAAACCGGCTCTTCTGCTCACTCTCAATGATCATATTGTGCAAGATGACCTGACAAGTCATGATCTCCCACAAATGATCTTTCGACCAGTGCGGCGAGTGCGGACAACATCAAATCGAGATTGGAGCACACCAAATGCCGCTCAACATCCTTCCATAAGCTCACGAACCTTGGCAAAGTGGGACTTCTTGCCTCGGCGTTTGAGATAGTCTTCACAAATGTCGACCATCTCGGATAGATGCCATCAGCTAGGTAGTACCCTTGTTGTAGTGCCGCCCATTGACCTCGAAGTTCACGGAGGAGAATGATCTTCAACAAGCTTGGCAAAGGCAGAACCTGCGACGCGTCGATGTCCTTTGTGAGTTCTGGTATACCAAAGGTGCCAAATCCGGAGGTCTGTGTGGCCACCGCCTCAAGTACCACTGCTGCAACCGCCTTTGGCGCCTTTGTACATCCTGCCAAGCAAATGGGTAGTTCTTTCATTTCCAATGCATGCGATCGATGCTTTCAAGCATCCCGGAAATCCTCTTGCTGCATTACGTGCTAGGATTGGCGGTGTCTTCCGCATTGGGTGTTACGCAAGTATTGCGGTGCAAACACTGCCACCACTGCGACTGCGAGAACTTGTAGAAACACTCAATGGTGGTGGACTCGGCCATGCGCCCATAGTCGTCGAGTGAATCACTGGGAGCTCCGTATGCAAGCATCCTCATCTCCGTCATGCATACGGATTGAGGTGAATCCAAGTTTGCGGTGCAATCCTTATTGCACTTGAAGTAGCTGTCGAACTCCGGATGGAATTCACAATCGAGGAAAAGCTTTGGCTCATCCGATATGGCGCGAAATACTTTGTCGCCGTCTTGATGGGCGTTAAGCGAAGTAGTCGGAGTAGAGCATCGATAGCCTTCGAGATGATGCGGTTCTTTGCTTTCATCCGCCCGGCGCCGAGCCGACTCGCCGTGGCTTTTCATTGCTTTCATGAAGTAGGCGGCGGCGGCGAGACCATGAGATGTTCCTCTTCACTGGACATTGGCATCGGCTTCCTCCTCCGGCAGCTCGGCGGCGCCTCCTCGTCGTCCGAGTCCTGCCGAGCAGACAAATCGCGAACACCTTGCGGGCGTGGTGGGCGCACATATAACGCCGGACACACCGCGGTGGTCGTTACTCTGGCGGGATCTAGGCGGCCCCGAGATCAATACTAGTCTTTTCTGCGCACTTTGTCCTCACTAAATGCGCGCAGGGCAACTTCGATCGGTCACCCATCGACACTACTCCAAGTGAGCACGCTTAACTTTGGAGTTACGTCCGAATGGGATCCCGAAAGAAGAATTCCTTATTGATATGAGTAGTCTATCATCCCTAATAAGCCAGGCTATTACATACCCCCACTCGGAGGAACCGGCGTCCTCGTCGAACCCGAAACGTTCCCTCTTGGCACAAGCGTCGTGCTTCGGTCCGTACATGTGCCATGTCGGGTGCCCGACGGGTCTAAGCGTCATGAACAACATGACCCGCACTGTCGCAACCATCCGTGTAACGCGGTCGGCTCGATACCAACTTATAGCGCCCGGACACACCGCGGTGGTCGTTACTCTGGCGAGATCTAGGCGGCCCCACAGATCAATACTAGTCTTTTCTGCGCACTTTGTCCTCACTCGTGCGCGCGGGAACAACTTCGGTCGGTCACCCATCGACACTACTCCAAGTGAGCACGCTTAACTTTGGAGTTACGTCGAATGGGATCGAGAAAAGAAGAATTCCTTATTGATATGAGTAGTCTATCATCCCTAATAAGCCGGGCTATTCTGACACACCCGTCGGTACTTTGCCCTTACCGGCGGCGAGCATGAAAAATCGCCCGACGGTGGTGGAGAAGCTGCTTGGTGAAACTTCTTCTCTTTTTTTGAGAATGGCCTATCTAGCGGTGGTGGTGGCGGGATCGGCGGCGGCGGCGGCCTTGTGAGGAGAAGCGAATCTGGACGATTAAGCGACTTTTCGCTGACGGTGTGGGCAGCGTGTTTTTCCTTCTTGGCGGAGCCCCGGCGTCCCGGTCGCCGGGTTGACCTGCGATCGCTGGGCCCAAAAGCAGGCGAGCCGTGATTCGACATCTTGGGAAGCGCGGCCGTCGTTTTTTTGCCGGTAGCGTAAAAAGTCGCTGAGGGGGCTGCTTTGAAGTGCTGGTGGAGATGCTCTTATTGATCGTTTGAGTCTGAAAAAGGAAGAGCATGATATATTTGTGTTGGAAGAAGTCCTGGAATCCATTGAACCTGCGAAGTGGCTTGCTCTGGCAAGAGTGCACACACCCAATGGAGATTCTATGTACAAGTTGTGGGGTGAGCTAACGCCATAATTTTTTTGGCGAGTGATCTGCGCGGTCGCCCGGCGAATTTGGGCGGTCGCACCAACAACGTCGATTAAACACGGGTGGCCACGATTCTCTCTCCTTCCTCGTCGGATGTCCTTTTCCTTGGAAAAAAAGCTTCCATCATTTGGCATGGATGGCGACATGCACAGCCTCGAAGCATCGCTGGCCGTCTCGCCTATTGCTGCCCTCGCCGCGGTGTCTCCTCGGATTAATTAGAACAGACGAATCTCTGAGATGTCTTGAACACTCCGGAAAGATAAAGCGGCAAGAGGAGAGCGAGCAGGAAAAACACTTGATCCAAGAAAGAATATGATCAACAGAAAAACTTGAATTTGAGTGCACGGAAAAGAAAAGAGATGATGAATGTCAAGCGAGAGGAGAATTCACGGTTGAACAATTGAGGGAAGGCGAAGAGGCTCATACGAATGAAATAGATGGTGGAAGAAACTCGAACTCCGGGAAGAAGAGGGTGGGAGGCGGGAAAACACATGCAACTTGGAAGGAAATCGGCGAATATCTTGAAGAAAACACGGTTGAAATCATTGAGGAGAGAGCAAAAACTTCACACAGTAGGATGGATACTCGATTCACGGACTCGGTTCGAGAAGAAGAAGGGTGGGTGGGTGGGAAAAACAAGGACAACCGGACAAGGAAAAACAACGGCGTCGGAGGAAGAAGCGAGGATTGAGCTTGGCAAAGATGAAGATGGTCGAGTTGACTTGACGAAATGCACGGATAAAAGAGTGAGGAACAACTACGGAAAACCAACTGCGTGATCCTAAAGAAAAAATTTGAAGGGAAGAGAGTAATTCAAAACACCTACGTCAAGATTCCTCACCGAGGAAGCGAAGAGGCGGAGGAGTAAAGCAAATTCCTACTCTACGATATAACTAGACTCGAAAATAGTTTTCTTCTAGACTCAACAACGGCCAAACTACACGATCAATCAAGGGGCTCCTAGGGTCGGTCGAGGCTCGATACCAACTTATCACGCCCAATATGCGGCGCTATCCAAAAGGAACTCGCGGTCCCACCAAGGATAGACCGCATATTGAAGCGCTTTACAAGGTGGATATCATTACTTCAACATTACCTAATAGATGGGGATACATACATAAGGCACAAATGCCACAAGAATACATCAACATCATATACAAGATCAACATCCGACTACGGATGAAACATAAACGAAACTCAAGCGACATCCACCACCTGCTAGCCGGGCTGCCGACACTGGAACCTATCCCTGATCGAAGAAGAAGCGAAGAAGAACTCCAACACAAGCAAACATCGCTCTCACGTCATGATCGCCGCAAACCTGTACCTGCAGCTGATGGTGTAGAAAGCGTGAGAGCGAGGACTCGGCAATCCATTACCATGGGTATCAAGACTAGCAAAGCTTAATGGGAAAGGAAGGGGTAAAGGTGGTGAGGTTGCAGCAGCGACTAAGCATGATATGGTGGCTAACATACATAAATGAGGCGAGAAGAGAAACAAAGGAGCGAGTCGTCAACTAGTAATGATCAAGAAGTGATCACGAACTCCTACTTCGTCGGACATAACCCGAAACCGTGTTCTCCTCTCGATCAACCCGAAAGAGACACTCACGATTCACGCTACGGTTGGTGTATTTTAGAAGAGTTTGCTTCAAGTTTACTACAACGGATATTAACAAATTCGCATCGCCACATAACATGGGAGCGGCTCTCGAAAGTTTATACCTGCGGGGTGTCCCAACAACCCATGATAAGCTCTCGCGATCAGCGAAGGATATTCCTTCTCCCGGGAAGACCCGATCAGTCTCGGAATCCGGCTACAAGACATTCGACGACAATAAAACAAGACCAGCAAAGCCGCCGGATGTGCCGACAAATCCCGATAGAATCGCGCGTACCTCGTTCTCGAGGCACACGGATAAGTCAGCCTCTGAGTAAAACCAATCCTCGAGTTGCCCGGGGTGGCCCATGATCGCTTTCGGTTCGGACCAACGCTCGAAGGAGCACTGGCCGAGGCTAAAATAAAGATGACCCTTGGGCTCCGAACCAAGGAAAAAAGGGTATAGGTGAGGCAAATGTTAAAACCAATGTTGGGCCTTCTTTGGAGAGTCTTATTCAGCGAACATCAAGGGTCCCATAAATCACCCGATCGCGTTAGGGGCGCAAAATCCGGAACATAATACCGATATAGCGGAAACTAGGCGGCAAAGTGGAACAAAACACCGGGCATAAGGCGAGCCTTCCACCCTTTACCAAGTATATAGATGCATTAATTAAATAAGATATATTGTGATATCCCAACAAGTAAACATGTTCCAACAAGGAACAACATCTCCATGTTCCAACAAGGAACAAACTTCATCTTCACCTGCAACTAACAACGCTATAAGAGGGGCTGAGCAAAGCGGTAACATAGCCAAACAACGGTGTGCTAGGAAGGGTGACAAAGGTTAGAGGCTGACATGGCAATTTGGGAGGCTTGAGCAGCAAGTGGTAGGTAAGGCAGCATCGCGATAGAAGCGAAGCAACTAGCATAGCAATGATAGTAATGAGATCCAAGGTAGCGGTCATCTTGCTGAAATCCGCTAGGAAGAAGAACGAGTCCATGAAGAAGATTAAGCCACGGCGAACCAAGCGTGAGCGAGCGAATCCTCACGATGCATAGCAAGCAGGAACTAACAAGAAGAAGCACAACATGGTAAACACACCACTCATAGACAAGACATGATGCACAGCCAAACATGATGCGTGGCAAAGCTACATGAAGCTACTCATGGCAAGAGATGATGCAAACAAGAGCAACACATCAAGGCAAGTTTAAATGAGGCCGGAAACAACATAGAACAATTCCGGTAAGTCCTCATATGCAAATTTCGAAATTGGTCCAGATCTGAAAAAACCTTATGTTCAAGTTGTTAAACAGCAAGTTAAGATGCACCACGATGATCTACACGAAATTCTAGTCAAGTTACATATAAAGTTCATTAGATTGAGACTCGGCCTAGAAGATATGAGCAAAACAAGATAAGCATGGCATTGATGCAAAATGCACCCAAACATCAAGCAAACACTCTCAAAACATGGATGCAACATGATAATATGAAGCTACATGCAAAATCAAGCAAGTTTCATATAGATCACACTCAAAAGCGAACAGCGGTTCAACACATACACCCTATACAAGCTATAGCAACAATCATCCAAAACAGCAACTAGGCATATTGCAAGCATCAAAACAACATGCTACAGTACCACAATATGAAAAAAAGCATGGGCATGATGTACAGGTAAAGCATGACAAAACATGAACACTGAGCTATCTCCAGAAATCACTAGAACATGCTCAAAACACATGGCAAGATTGCAAATAATATGATTTAGGACTTTAGCGAAATAACATCGAGGTTGCAATGTTTAGAGCTATAAAACAACATGTTACAGGAACTTAACATGGCAAACAATGGCATGGCATGATTCTACTAATTTCATAGAACAAATGTCCCTTACTGACCATGAGCCAAAAGGACCAGAAAATATGATGGCACCCATGTAAACATAGCAAGTTATATTACAGATTCATACATGGCGGGAACAACGATAAGTAGGCATGTTGGTGAGCTTGAAACACTCACCACAGAGCATTACATGGCATGGAAAGGCAACCAACAGTAAGAAGACATGGCATAGAAGCTATACATGGCAAGAGCAGCAACATAGCATGCAAGGATCAACTACAACAACCTTTGCAAAATTGAATAACATGTAAACAACACTGCGGAAACATTTTATAGCAAAAGTAGAGCTCGATTGACTCAAGCTATGGCACTCCATAATTGCAAACAAGGGCATGGATGGATAGAGCAAGACATGTATAACAAACCATCCTTACTCAAGTATCTCAAAATAAGCATGGATCTCTCGGTAGCATCAAGTTAACATGGCATAAAAATATCAGACAAAGCAGGGCTGAAATCAGCAACATCATGAAGCCTAGTTTGCATGCTTGTGCTAGTCACCACAGAGATCACAAAAATACATGGCATACACCCTGTAAAGATGGCATGGCATATTACAAAACACATGTAGGACTCAAGTTCATAGGGTGCACACATCAATCATGGCAAAAATGACAAAAGTGCATGTTCTGATAAGAATCTGAAACTAACATCACATAGCACTCTTCCAACAGCATTTAGGGCATCAAGATGAGCTCAAATGAAAATGATGCAATGAGATGAAATGATCTACTCTTGAGGCGAACATTTTGACATATTACGCGCAAAAGCAGACAATGATGACGAGTTATGGCATGGCGAAAATGCATGAAAATAAACACATATTCAGGACTTAGTGGATTTTCACCTCAGGGAAAATCAACCGGAGACGGAGGATCCGGAGACGCCGCGACACACAGACAGAGACGAGGCGTTTGGTTCGACGGCGGGTGGATCTCATCCACCAGCGGCGGATCAACTCGTGAAGCTCCGTGACTTGACTCGTGACCATGTCGAGAAGAGAGAGATCGGTTAGAGAGAGAGAGGCGGGTGAGGCAGCGGAGAAGGAGGCGGCGGTCAGGCGGCTCACGGAGGCACGGAAGGAGAGTCCGGGCGGTGGCGAGGGCAGCGAGGGGCAGCCAGTCGCCAGCCTGTGATGGTCATGAGGCTGGCAAGCGAAGCTGAAGCAGGCGGGCAGGGAGGGCAGCGCCGGCAATGGAGGTGGTGGCGAGGAGGAAGAAGCGTGGCGGGGAGGCAGTGGCGGCCTCTGATGTGGCGGCCGTGGCCTCCGGCCAGCCCGGCGTGGCGGCTGCCGTGGAGCGGCGTGGAGCCTGCAGGCGGCGAACACGAGGTCAGGCGGGCCCGATGGGCCCAGGCTCGCCAGGGCCTGGGCGAGCCTGTGTGAACGGCAGCGGCCACGTGGCGGCTCCTAGTAGGGGGTAGGTGGTGTGGCCAGGCGGACCGTCCGTGAGGTCGGACGTGTCAGCTGCGGGAGGAGACGAAGGCTAGGGTTTCATCTGCGATTTTTTGGGAGGCACCTATAAATAGGTAGGGGAGCTAGGAGAGTCAAATGAGGTGCGATTTTCGGCCCGTGATCGTGATCGAGCGACCGAGAGCATGGAGGGAGTTTGGTGGGTTTTGGGACACTTTGAAAGTGGTGTTGGGCTGCACACAAAAGAGGCCTTTGCGGTTACCGGTTAACCGTTGGAGTATAACGACCTCAAATGATCCGAAACTTGTGAGGCGGTCTACGGTGCTATACCAAGGCCGCTTGACAAACCTCGGTCCATTCGAGACCATTTAACACCCTTTACGAAAAGAGGTAAAAGGAGGCGAGAGACATAGGAGTGCGGATTGCAAAGCGGACAACGGGAAAATGCTGGATGCATAGAGCGAACACGTATGCAAATGAAATGCACATGATGACATGATATGAAATGCAAATGATGACATGGCAAAGTGCAACACGCAAGCACATGACATGGCAAAGGCGGCGAATAAGCAGCGGACACTGCGCGCCGAATCCGGGGAATTCTGATGGCGTGGAGATGGAACCCGGACGAGTTTGCGCCCGCCGCCGATTACAAACATTTCCCCTTTTGGCGGTAATCGCGCGGTCGCCGGCGAAATTTGGGCAGGCCCCACCAACAGCGTCCGATTAAACACCGGTGGCCACGATTCTCTCTCCTTCCTCTGTCGGATGTCCTTTTCCTTGAAAAAAAGCTTCCATCACGCTGGCATGGGCGAGCGACACGCTGGTCTCGAAGCATCGCCGCCCGTCTACTTTGTTGCTGCCCTTGCCGCGGTCGCTGCCCTCACCACGGTCGTCCTCGTCCCTGCAGTCGCCGTCGTTGTTGTCGTCTCTTGCATTTCTCGATGTGTGCATGCAGCAGCGTCGCCTGATTGCTGACTCCCCATGGCGCTGGCGCAACTCTGTGTGTGGCGGCGCAGCTCGATGGCGCCGATCGCGGTCCTGACCGCCAACAACGAGCTAGCAAAACTACTCACCCTCAGTTGCTGGCGTAAAAAAGCTTCGCCGGATGTATCTTTTGTAGTTGCGGATGTAGCAAAAACACCACCCATCACCACCAAATGAAGAAGTTCAATGTAGCAAAAATGTAGCAAGTTCGAGCAAAAAATAAATCTGGTTCCAGCAAAAAAATCACATCGGCGGTGCGGGCGCGTCCGGTTCGACATAAATCCGGGAACAAAATTAAAGGAAGTAGATTTAGCGGAAAAAATAGCAAGTTCAGCAAAACATAAAGCTGGTTCCAGCAAGAAACCGTCGCGGTGAGAAGGCACATATGGTTCTAGCACGGTGGGCGTCGGTTCAACAATTTTGTGGCTGGTTGTAGCTTTGTGATGCAGTTCCGGCAAAAACTTCGCCACACCAAAATCACCGCCTCGTCGCGGCACCGGGCTCAGCCGGTTCAGCATCCTCGCCATGGTTGAAGCGTTTTGCCACCGTGGTTGCAGCACCATCGGCGTGGTCACCGCCGGAAGTTGCATCTACCGGCATCTCTGGCGATGCTTCCATCATCGAGCACCGTGGATCCGACATCTGCAGATCCACGGTTGCAACACCTCCTTGTCGAGTGGTCACGGTGCCCATGGTGGGCAGCGCCATGCTCCGCCGATTGCGGCATCACGGATGCCATCTCCGGCACCACCGGTGGACACCACCTCCGGCCTTGATGGGCGCCCCGATGTCTACTACACAACCTTCTTCTTGTAAGCGTTGTTGGGCCTCAAGTGCGAGAGGTTTGTAGGGCGATAACAAATTTCCCTCAAGTGGAGGACCTAAGGTTTATCAATCCGTGGGAGGCGTGGGATGAAGATGGTCTCTCTCAAGCAACCATGCAACCAAATAACAAAAGTCTCTTGTGTCCCCAACACACCCAATACAATGGTAAATTGTATAGGTGCACTAGTTAAGCGAAGAGATGGTGATACAAGTGCAATATGGATGGTAGATATAGGTATTTGTAATCGACAATATAAAACAGCAAGGTAACTAATGATAAAAGTGAATGTAAGCGGTATTGCAATGCTAGGAAACAAGGCCTAGGGTTCATACTTTCACGGTGCAAGTTCTCTCAATAATAATAACATAATTGGATCATATAACTATCCTCAACATGCAACAAAGAGTCACTCCAAAGTCACTAATAGCGAAGAACAAACGAAGAGATTATGGTAGGGTATGAAAACACCTCAAAGTTATTCTTTCCAATCAATCTGTTGGGCTATTCCTATAAGTGCCACAAACAACCCTAGAGTTAGTACTAGAATAACACCTTAAGACACAAATCAGCAAAACCTAATGTCACCTAGATACTCCATTGTCACCTCAAGTATCCGTGGGCATGATTATCGATATGCATCACACAATTTCAGATTCATCTATTCAACCAACACATAGAACCTCAAAGAGTGCCCCAAAGTTTCTACGGATAATCAAGGCAACGTGTGCCAACCCTATGCATAGGTTCATGGGCGGAACCATAAGTTGATCACCAAAACATACATCAAGCTGAATCACGTGATATCCCATTGTCACCACAGATATGCGGCAAGACATACATCAAGTGTTCTCAAATCATTAAAGACTCAATCCGATAAGATTACTCCAAAGGAAAACTCAATCCATTACAAGAGAGTAGGGGAGAAGCAACATAAGATCCAACTATAATAGCAAAGCTCGCGATACATCAAGATCATGCCAAATCAAGCGAGAGAGAGAGAGATCAAACACATAGCTCTTGGTACATACCCTCAGCCCGGGTGAACTACTCCCTCCTCGTCATGGAGCGCCGGGATGATGAAGATGGCCACGGTGAGGATCCCCCTCCGCGAGAATCACGGAGCAGGGTCCCGATTGACTTTTGGTAGCTCTGAGAGGCTTGCGTGGCGGAACTCCCGATCTATTCTGTTCTCCGAAGTTTTAGGGTATATGGGTATATATAGGAGGAAGAAGTATGTCGAGAGCCACGAGGGGCCACGAGGGTGGAGGCGCGCCCCCTACCTCGTGGCTTCCTCGTGCTTCTTTGGCGTGGACTCAAATCTCCCGGTTGCTTTCCTTCCAAAATAACTTCTCGAAGATTTCACTCTGTTTAGACTCGTTTGATATTCCTTTTCTTGAAACTGAAACAAGGGAAAAAACGAGGAGGCCTTTGGGCTCTGGGTCAATAGGTTAGTCCCAAAATAATATAAAAGTGTTTAATAAAGCCCATAAACATCAAAACACATTATATAATAGCATGGAACAATAAAAATTATAGATCGTTGGAGCGTATCAGCATCTAAGCTTAATTCACCTCGTCCTCGAGTAGGTAAATGATAAAAAAATTTTGATGTGGAATCCTACTTGGCATAATTTCAATGTAATTCTTCTTAATTGTGGTATGAATATTCAGATCCGAAAGATTCAAGGTAAAAGTTCATATTGACATAAAAATAATAATACTTCAAGCATACTAACTAAGCAATTATGTCCTCTCAAAATAACATGGCCAAGAAAGTTCATCCCTACAAAATCATATAGTTTATTCATGCTCCATTCTCGTCACACAAGAATGCTCTCATCATACACAACCCGATGACAAGCCAAGCAATTGTTTCATACTTTAGAAATCTCAAACCTATAAACTTACGCAATATATGGCGCGAGCCATGGACATAGCACTATGGGTGGAATAGAATATGATGATGGGGGTTATGTGGAGAAGACAAAAAGCGAGGAAGTCTCACATCATGAGGCTAATCAATGGGCTATGGAGATGCCCATCGATTGATGTTAATGCAAGGAGTAGGGATTGCCATACAGCGGATGCACTAGAGCTATAAATGTATGAAAGCTCAACAAGAAGAAACTAAGTGGGTGTGAATCCAACTTGCTTGCTCACGAAGACCTATGGCACTTGCGGAGGCCCATTGTTGGAATATACAAGCCAAGTTCTATAATGAAAAATTTCCACTAGTATATAGAAAGTGACAAAACAAGAGGCTCTCTATTATGAAGATCATGGTGCTACTTTGAAGCACAAGTGTGAGTAAAGGATAGTAACATTGTCCCTTCTCTCTTTTCTCTCATTTTTGGGCCTTTCTCTTTTTTAATGGCCTTTCTTTTTTATTCCTCACTTGGGACAATGCTCTAGAAAATGATGATCATCACACTTCTATTTATTTACAACTCAATGATTACAACTCGATCTTTGGAGCAGTATGACTCTATATGAATGCCTCCGTGATGTGCGGGATATGCAATGAACCAAGAGTGACATGTATGAAAGAATTATGAATGGTGGCTTTGCCACAAATACTATATCAACTACATGATCATGCAAAGCAATATGACAATGATGAGTGTGTCATGATAAAAGGAATGGTGGAAAGTTGCATGGAAATATATCTCGGAATGACTATGGAAATGCCATAATAGGTAGGTATGGTGGCTGTTTTGAGGAAGATATAAGGAGGTTTATGTGTGAAAGAGCGTATCATATCACGGGGTTTGGATGCACCGTGAAGTTTGCACCAACTCTCAATGTGAGAAAGGGCAATGCAGTGCCGAAGAGGCTAGCAATGATGGAAGGGTGAGAGTGCGTATAATCCATGGACTCAACATTAGTCATAAAGAACTCACATACTTATTGCAAAAATCTACAAGTCATCAAAAACAAGCACTACGTGCATGCTCGAGGGGATAGATTGGTAGGAAAAAGACCATCGCTCGTCCCGACCGCCACTCATAAGGAGGACAACCAAAGAACACCTCATGTTCCAAATTTGTTACATAAAATTTACCATACGTGCATGCTCACGGGACTTGTAAACTTCAACACAAGTATTTCTCAAATCCATAACTACTCAACTAGCACAACTTTAATATCACTACCTCCATATCTCAAAACAATCATCAAGCATCAAACTTCTCTTAGTTGTAAGTGCATCTAGTGCCCTTAGTGATTTTGGTGTATTGAAGACTTATAGGTTAAGGGACTAATGTGTTTATGAGTGTACAGGTCTATAAGTCTATGAGGAGTTTGATATTTGAGAGAAAGCCGACCCTAAAAATGAAGTTCTTGATTGAAGACTTTGATATTACGAAGACTTTAAGAAGACTTTGAAAGTGAAGAAATTGGTGTGACCTTGAAGACTTGGTATTCATTTGAGGAGCATGAAGCGTGAAGACTTTTGTTTTCGTAGTTTCGTTTTCTCTTTCTTGAGTCATAGGAAACACCATCTTGTTAAAGGGGTCGAGGAAATACTAAGGAAAAATTTCCATGTGATGCTCAACTCAAGATCCTACACCTACCAATCCCTTGAGTGAAGCCTTTGGAAATCTCATACAACAGTCAATTTCTTGATGGCAGAGATGAAGTTCTTACAGTGGCTGAGAATTTATTCTAAGCGAGGAGTTAGGAATTAGCGGTCTGGATTGCCTACGATGAGAACATGATAGCCACGAGGAATTTGAGAGTCAAATTTCCATTTGTTCTATCTTCTTGACCAGCTGTCCCAAAATATCTTATCCACCTAACGGTCATATCATTGAAGGGCATTTATGCCTTATCATGTCGGGCTGCTCCCTAGGCTATAAATAGCCGCCCCTACAACCACTAGCTGGTTGGCTGCTCCGAAGAACTGACACTTGTCATTTGAGAGCAACCCATCCTCGAGGGACTTTGGCGAAAATCATCAGTGAGGAAAAACCCAAAACCAAACCCTACAAACCCAAAGTGATTGAGCATCCTTGAAGAGATTGATCTGCGTGGATCCGGCGCTTATTACCTTTGAAGGCTGTGCTTCTTCCGGATGGTTAGGCGTCATGGTCTAGTGCATCCAAGAGGAATTGTGGATCGCCGAGTGACCAAGTCTGTGAAGGTTTGGAAGTCTCACGAAGACTTACCACAGTGATTACACGAGGTCATGTGACCTTAGTTCAAGGAGAATCTGGTGAGGACTTGGTGTCTGAGCTGCGTGCTTTCGTATTTGGGTGTCGGGGCTGTGTGTCCTCGAGTTTAAATACTCGGCCGCTCAACCAGGCGTACAAGCTGAGACAACAGTTGGAACTGGTCTACAAATCATTGTCTTCACCAACCTAACTGGTTCTATTTCCTCAACTCTTTCATTTCCTCATTCTTGTGTTGAGTGTTCGTTCATATCATGTTTGAAGACTTTGTTGAAGACTTTCTCAATTTCCTCGAGTTCAATTCTTGATCTGTTTGTCTTCATCTTGTGCTATCTGTGTTTCGCTTTACTGTACTCTTTGATTGTATTCATTTCATCATGATGACCATGCCGCATTCTCTTATTCTTACTTACGAGTACTTATTCCGCTGCAAGTAGTTCTTCACTTAGGAATTTCCTCACGGAAAATTCCTCATTGAAGAATTCATAAATATCGCCTATTCACCCCCCTCTAGTCGATATAGCACTTTCAATTGGTATCGAGCAAGGTACTCCTTGTTACGTGTGATTTTAGTTTAACCACGGGTTTTAGTTATATCGACCATGAGGTATGATCAAGGTCTCATTGGGTGTCCTACCTTTGATGGGACAGACTACCCCTCTTGGAAAAACAAGATCGAATGCATCTTGAGGCAATCAAACAACGATATCGGTATGTTGTGGAAAATGGTGTTCCCTCTGTCTCACCCTCCTTTGAGCGCTGCCAAGAAGAGCAGCTCCAAGAAGGCTCGGGCATTCATTGGCAAGGAAATGGACTCTGAAGCTGAATCGAGGAACATGAGGAAGAGGAGGCATCGGAAGAATCCAGATGCAGTGTGGCAGATGCGGCTCTCGGTCTTGCTTTAAATCGGCAAGTCCATCTTCTACTCTGAAAATGACCTCACCAACAAAGTGATGAAGATAGTGATGACTCGCTCCCACCTATTGCTTCATGGCAAAGGGTGCCAAGGTACTCAAATATACCTCCTCTGAATCTAGTGAAAATGAATCGATGAAGATCTCAAGCCCAGCTACTCAAAACTTGCTAGGATTGCTGTAAAACAACAAAGGGCTTTTGAAAAGGTTCAAAACATGCTAGACAAAAGTGATGATATGTTGGGTGAAGAAATGGATCGCACTAAAATACATTGAAAATCTTGAGACTTGATCTAGGTTTGACAACCTTCAAGGTCATCATAACACTCTCTTATGCGATCATGAGAAACTTTCTTATGAATTTCTTCAAAGAAAGCAAGATCTTGAGAAGCTAAGAGTGAGTTATGAAGATCTTGAAGGGCGCGATTCATTACTTGCTCAACAAATCAGCGCTTCTCGAGGAAGAATTTGTTCATCCATGCTTAAAGTGCATTGAGCTTGAATCTGCTAATTCTTCACTGAATGTTCAAATGCTTCAATTGTTACAAATTCTTCACCTGCCTCTGCTATAGGTAATTCCTCATCTAAGGACATTGCTAGTATCCTTGACGATCAGGGCTGAAGGAATTGTACATGACGAGCATGTACAAAAGCCTCAAAGGGCATCAGACTCTTTGTGATGTGCTTAAAAGCGAGATCCTCAACAGGAATCCTAGGAAAGAGGTATTGCCTTTGAGAGAAACTCAATCTTGATGGAACATATTGGAAGCTTGAGCGGTACCCCAAAACCTCATGGGTTGCTGCAAAGGGACCTCAGTTGATCCATCTAACTTATACGGCTTTACATGCGAATCTCCTCATTCTTCGATGAGTCATTTGACTCAACTATAAACTGTTCAAAAATCAGAATGGTGAAGTATTTGCTAGATATGTTGGCACTAACTGAGGAGCGGTTCCCCTATGAAGAAAATCTGGGTTCCCAAGAAGTGCCTTGAAAGTCTTTAGATGAATGTCCTCATGACACCACACATGAAGAATAGGAACCCCAGATCAAACTCTTCATATGGACCAAATTCTTCATATGGATCCAAGTCCTCATCTGGACCAAATTCCTCACATGGATCAAAGTCCTCATATGATTATCATCGTGCTAACAACTCTGTTTACGAGAGGTAGAGTTAAGGGCTATGAATATGTGCATTATTCTTCAAACCAATATGTTCATAAGTCCTCGAAGAATTTCTACCTTATTCATATGCTTACCTAACCCCTCTTATGTGAAGCGAAATGGATTGGCTTCTATGCCACCATTCTCATATGGAGCTTGTAGAGTGATGAACTCTTTGCCACCCCTTGAGATGTGGGTGGTGAAGAAAGAACTAATCTCTTACTGCGAGTCGGGGCCTCGGGGCGTGCTTTAGCGTCTGGAGAATTTCTTGAGGGCACGACAAAAATGCTGAAAGGGCCTTGGCTAATCATGAAGAAATGAACTTTCATTTCACACGTCCTCATCTTGCTTATACATTATCTTGCTGATGAAATTGATATCATATTCTTCAGCGATGAAGTATATGAGATCGTAAGTTACACTAATTCATCTGCGGGATGATCAACCCAAAAGCAAATGAGTGGGTCCTCGATAGTGGATGTACAAATCACATATTGGTGACAAGAATCTATTGATGGATGCTCCTTATCACCGTCACATCTGAAGCATATCATCTTTCTTGACAAAGGAAAAAGTCGGTATTGGGTCTTGGTAAGGTTGCGATTTCTAAGGACATACACATGGACAAAGTCATGCTTGTTAAGTCCTTAGGATACAACCTCATGT
This sequence comes from Aegilops longissima, assembly GCA_021605205.1. Classification (NCBI taxonomy): domain Eukaryota; kingdom Viridiplantae; phylum Streptophyta; class Magnoliopsida; order Poales; family Poaceae; genus Aegilops; species Aegilops longissima. Next base: position 63,009 of record JAHIAM010002573.1, read on the forward strand.
CGATCTCAATGCTTTGTGATCTTGATATGGTTGTTGTCTTTGGCAAATGTCGTTGTGTTGTGATCATGGAAGTGACAATTCCAAAGTCTTGAAGGCTTTAGGAGAGGAGACTTGTATATTGTTGATTTCTCTCAGGACCACAACCAGCCGTGTCTACTTGCAAAAGCTTGAGAAGGCTGGCTATGGCATCAACGACTTAGTCACGCAGGCATGAGGAATTTACTGCGCTTGCGAAGAAGAAGCATGTCATTGGCATTGAGAATGTCAAATTCCTCAAGGATCACTTGTGTGGAGCTGTGAAGCTGGAAAAATGACCAAGGCCAAGCATCCAGTGAAGACTATCATGACCACTACTCGTCCATTGAATTGCTTCACATGGACCTCTTTGGTCCTAATCATTACTCGTGATCACTAATGATGCATCTCTATATGGCTTTGTTATTGTTGATGATTACTCTCGTTACACATGGGTACACATTGTTGCCCACAAACATGAAGTGCGGGAAGTCTTTAAGCGATTTTCCTCGAGGGCTTCAACCAACTTTGGTGTGAAGATCAGGCACATCGGGAGTGACAATGGGCTGAGTTCAAAATTCCGGTCTTGATGACTATCTTGATGAACTTGGTATTACTCATGAGTTATCTGCTCCCTATACTCCTCGGCAAAATGGCGTCGTGGAGTGCAAGACAGAACTCTTGTTGAGATGGCTCGCACTATGCTTGATGAATACAAAGCGCCTCGTCATTTTTGGATTGATGCAATTGATCTGCGTGCCACATCATCAACAGTATATCTTCTAAATTCTTCAAGAAGACGCCTATGAACTCCTCACTAACAAGAAACCCAATGTGAGTTATTTCAAAGTCTTGATTGCTAAATGCTGGATTAGAGATCCTCATCACAATGCTAAATTTGCACGAAAGCACATGAAGGTTTTATGCTTGGTTATGGAAAGGACCGCACACCTCTGAGTCTTCAACAATGTTCTTTACAAGATTGTTGAAGCTGTAGATGTGAGGTTCGATGAAACTAATGGCTGCAAAGAGAGCACCTACCTTACATGATAGATGAACCAGCCCACGAGGAATCTATCAAGTTCAAAACAGCGAGGATGTAATTCCTATTGAAGAATCTCTTTGAAGAATTCATTCCAGAATGCAAAAACGTCAAGCTGATGCACTGAGGATAATCTGAAGAAAATGGTCTTGAAGAAAATTCGATCAAATTCCTCGGCGACAACCAGCTCATCCTCGCGTTGCAAAAGAAGTGCAAGTTGACAAGATCATCGATGACATTGAAGCACCAGGTCCTCTCACGCTCAAAAGCTTCACATTTATCTAACTTTTGTGGGCACTATGCTTTTGTCTCTATCACGAGCCCACTAAGGTAGATGAAGCATTTATGGAGCTGATTGGATTCGAGGCAA
>JAHIAM010002574.1:0-23725 GCA_021605205.1 Aegilops longissima
ATCTCTTAATCATCCACTTCCTAGCTTTCAATTCAATTGTTAGGGAGTGTTGAAGATATCTCTCGGAAGATTCTAGTTTCCATTCTCAATTCACTCAAGTTCTTTTGAGGATGCTATCTCATTCAAGCCATTTAACTCTACGGTGCAATATCTATTTCAAACAATTGTTCAACGGTTGTTTTTTCTTTTATTAATTTCTTACCCGGGTCTTTTCCCGAGATATTACACGACTCTTAATATTTTCTGGAGCTATTCCCAAATTCATTTACCGGTTTGGCGTGAGAATGAATTATCATCAGTCAAATGTCTTTCTCCAAGATCTTTCAAAATTATTTTTTCATTGTTGGTTTCAACCTTTCTAATTTTCATTCCGGTGCTTCAATAATTCATGGTGATGTTCTAAATGGTCATTCTCGAATTTGGAAGACCGAAGAAGGTTTCTCTTAAATCTTGCTCTATTCTCTTCAAGATTCATGGTTCTAGCTTCGTTCCATCCTCATAATTGTTTTGATTGTGAGAATTCTTTTAACCACCGAAGCAATTGAGAGTCTTTTCATTTAGATTCTTGGAACCCATCATCCTCAAATTATCCATTCAAGCGTTCAACTCTGGTTTCCAAATCTCACGGTGCATCGTCGAAATATCCTCTAATCAGTTCATGATCTCTTCGTTCTAATGTATCTAAATTTTGTCAAGCATCTTTATTCGTTTTCCAATTCTTCCCGGTGAATTGTGCCTTTGCTCGTTCATTCTCAATTATTATGGTGGTTTGTTCAAGAGTCCTCTTCGCCGTTATCATATAGACTCATTCGTTCTTTCCAATCCTACGGTGGAATTGTTGAAGACCTTCCCAAGTTTCGCCATATCTATCTTAATTTTTCTATGAGAATAAGTAGTATGCCAAATCCGTTGCTTGTCATCAATCTAAATTGGTGAAGGATCGCATAACATAATTCTTGTTCTTGTTTCATCCAAGTGATTGATTCATTCTTCCGGAGTTAAGTAATGGTATCAATTTCTCAATTCTAAGTTGTTCATCTCTTCTTTCCGGAGTTTGTTCATCATATCACAATTTGAGTGCAGATATGCTTCATCTTGTCTTTCCGGAGTTCAACTTTTTCGGTTATATCATTTCAAAGCTTCTTCTTATCACTGCAAGGCTTCACCTTGTGTTGTCAACTTCTCTTTCTTTTATCATCCTTTTGGTTACGGAGTTTATCATGGGTTCTACATGATGGTTAGATCAAGGATTCTTTTAATTCTTAGAATTGTTCTTCAAGATTTCTCTCGGAGTTATGATCCGCCAAGCTATACTCAAAATTGAACATGGTGCTCAACACATGTTTTGTTATGAGGCGTTCAAGTATTCTTCTTCTCGCATTTCGAAGTGCAATTCTTTCTACCTTATCTTTTGAGGTGGTGTTATGTCATTCTCGACAATTTGAGTTCGTGTTTCATGATTCACATGTTGTCAAGAATGAGGTATTTAAATCCATCAATCTCTTCATTGGACTTATCTTGGGCTATATTTCACCTAAAGCTTTCCCTAAGTATTGTTGCTATTTATGGTGCTTATTAATGACCCAAGTTCTTCATTTGTCCTCCCGGTGAAATAAGTTTCTCGTCTCCTTGTTGATATCAATCCAATCGTTTGTTTCCGTTGGTGGCAGAAGCTCACATCATAATTTTGAGATGTTTTCATAAGCCCACTACAAGCTTATTCTTACCGTTGTTGGTTTTCCAACAACTCAGTTCTATCCTTGTTTGTAAGGATGTTTCTTTCAAACTCATTTGTGGTAGAAGTTGTCATTTTCTTCTCCATTCCTTTATTCAATGATCTATCTTCAATTTTTCTTCCGGAGGCATTGTGATGTTGCTCTCTTGATCCATCATCTTCTTTGGCAAGATCATGTTCTTTCCTTGCTTATCGTTTTTAACCGGAGTGTCATGTTTTCATTGAGTTCCCTCATCTTATCAAGTTTTGCCTGCTTCCTCAACAGGAGCTGTCTGAAATCTTTCTTACCCTTTGTGCTTTTTTTCAATAGTTCGGAGGCAGTATGTTGTTGATTTCATCAAGTATCATCCCATCTTCTCAAGTTCATGTTATATTCCTTCCATGCTCAATCAGTGCTGCCAAAAGTATATCATTCTTGTTCATTCGTGTCTCGTTTCAACGGAGTGGTTTGAATTCTATCTTGTCCATTAAACTCTTGATTCATGCCTTTCAACCTTCAAGTTATCGTAATGTTCCTTGTTCCTCTTTTCTAACGGATTGTTTGCAATCTCGTTCATCTTCGTTGTTTTCTTTCTTTCATTTGCTCAACCTCTCAAGGTTCTTTGGTTTCACTCGTTTGTCGAAAAGCAACTTAGTTTTACCTCTTCTCTTCCTCTTCCTTTTCCTCTCGGTGCCATCCTAGATCTGGGGCGAGATCCTCTCGTGAGTGGTTGGAGTGTTGTAACACCACGGATACAACTTTCCATATTAAGTAACTCCGACTCTTGCCCTTTCCGGAGATGTGATTTATTAATTCCTTCAGTGGTTTGGGTTTTGTGCTGTTGTTTTGCATTTGTTTTTGTTATTGCCATCTCATCTCATGGCATCATCTGCATTTCATCCGCATGTTTTTCAAAACTTGCATCCGTTCAAATTCAGCGGTTCTCTCCGTTGTCCGTTCAAGTCGGATCCACTGCGCTGGACGCCGCATTTTCTCGAAATATTATTTTATAAGTGGCATAATAATGTTCTCGGAATGGGTTACTAACTTGTCATGCGGTCTTATTATAAGTGTAGAACAGGCCTTTGCCAAGTTTAAATCGCATTGAGTCCGTTTGATATATAGCCGTTAGATATATAACAGGGATATGGCGTAGGTATTTTGGAAGTCGGATGTTTGGTCTCAGAAATGGTGCCGGGCTTCTTTTCTCCTCTCTCTCCCCTCGGTCAAGTCCTATCTTCACAGCCACCCCTTGCTCACCTAAAACCCTTTTTTTCTGATCGTGGGATCGCGATCGGGCTCAAAACCTCCTAACCCTCAAAGCCTAATCCCTAGGCCTCCCTGCTATATATGGCAGCCCCCCTTGTCATTTTGGGCCTTCTCCTCCTCCCCCTCGAAATCAGCGCCCTCCCAATCATCATGCCGCCACCTCCCACCTCGGCCTCGTTTCCCTTTTGGTGAAGCCCACCGCGCCAAGTGGCGCGCCCCCAGCGCCTGCCACAGCTCCTGCCTTGCCGCTCCCAGCCACCCGCGAGGCCTCCGTCGCCCTGTCTCCCTCCTCTTCACATGACCCAGCAGTGACCCCGTCGAGGCCACTCGGGCCCGATCTGAGCCGGCGCTCTCCATCGCCGCCTTTGCCCAGCTGCGCTCGCCCATGGCGCCCGCCTCTCCGGCGCCTCCCGCCGTGCCCGCCTCCCTCGCCGCCTTGCAGCCCCTTGGGCGAGCAATGAGGCAGCGCTGTCCTCGCCCTCTCTCTTTTCCTTCTCTCTTTCTCCTCTCTCTAATCCCTCTCTCTCCTTGAGTTCCACGCCATCATGGATGGCCGTCGTCGGCCTACGCCCGCGATTGGATGGTGCTTGGCTCCATGCTCACCATTCGGCCGGATCGGATCCTTGCCCGCGCCCCCACAGCGCCCCCACCACTACTCTGCGGATCCGGGCATCTCCTCGCCGGATCCGCCCTCCGGACCCTCTCGGCCTTCCCACCTCGCCCGCGCTTCGCCAGGCAGTGTCCCCGGCCGCCTCCGTTCGCCAACCCAGCGTGGAGGCCCGCCCGTGCGGCCCAGAGCGGCAACCTTGCCTCGCCTCCCTCTCTCCAGGCGCCTCAAGGCCAGGCGCCCCTTCGAGGCTCAAGGCCCAGCCCGGCACCTCCCGGCCCAGGCTGCCCCTCCGGCGCCCCTTCCGGCTGCCGGAGCCTCTCTCCACCGACCGGCCCATGAGGCCTGGTGAGCAACCCGCCTCGTGCTCTGTTGGCCCAGCAGATTAAGCTGTGTATTTTTTCCCAGACCTGCGGTTTAACATTATCCGATGATTTTAGTGAGTTTTGAAGAAAAACCCTCCATGTTCATGCATCAATAATTATTTAACCGTGCATCGGTTTAAACAAACTTTATATGTAATTTGCTCAGAATATTGTGTAGATTAATAATATGCCATTTTCATCCATGTTTAAAAATGTTTAAATTGATGTTTGCATTAATTTGCTAATATGCCATGTTAAAATGATTTATTTCATAACTAAATAACTTAGTAACTTCGAATTAAATGTTCTTTATATGTAAATGGGGTGGAAAATGCCTAGATTAACATGGTCCACTTTATGTTGCTGTTTAACAACTCTAAAATGGTGTTTAGGGCAGATCAGTACCGAATCTAAAATATTGCTCATGAGGGATTTTCAGGAATTGTTGTTTCTTATTTCGGCCTCATTTAAACTTGCCTAAATAGCTAATTTAATTATGCTCCACCTCTTGCCATGTTTAACAACATTTAATATTGTTGTGTACATAAATAGATCGAACTAAATATCTGTTGTGGTGTTTCGTCAATATACAACTCGTTGCATATTGAGCTCCACTAACTTGTAGTATTGTTTGTGCATATTGCCATGCCATGCATATTTAAACGGACATGCATCATATTTGGTTGTGCATCATGTCATGTTTATGTGATGGTTGTTTACTATGTTGTTTGCTTCTTTCCGGTTGCTTCTCTCGTTAACCGGTTTATGTTCGGAGTTGTGAGGATTCGTTCGACTTCGTCGTCTGTCTTCTTCATGGATCCGTTCTTCTTCCTTGCGGGATTTCAGGCAAGATGACCATACCCTCGAAATCCTTCTATCTTTGCTTGCTAGATGCTCGCTCTTTTGCTATGCCTATGCTACGATACCTACCACTTGCTATATCATGCCACCCACATTGCCATGTCAAGCCTCTAACCATCCTTTCCTAGCAAACCGTTGTTTGGCTATGTTACCGCTTTGCTCAGCCCTCTTATAGCGTTGTTAGTTGCAGGTGAAGTTGAAGTTTGTTCCTTGTTGGAACATGGAGATGTTGTTCCTTGTTGGAACATGTTTACTTGTTAGGATATCACAATATATCTTATTTAATTAATGCATCTATATATTTGGTAAAGGGTGGAAGGCTCGGCCTTATGCACAGTGTTTTGTTCCACTCTTGCCGCCCTAGTTTCCGTCATATCGGTGTTATGTTCCGGATTTTTGCGTCCCTGGTCGGGTGATTTATGGGACCCCTTGACAGTTAAGCTTTGAATAAGACTTTTCAGCCAAGGCCCAACATTGGTTTTACATTTGCCTCTAGCCTTTTTCGCTTGGGAATCAGCGCATCCCGAGGTCATCTTTATTACCCCGGGCCAATGCTTGTCTAAGTGTTGGTCAAACTAGAAACACTTGCGGTGCAGCCCGAGGCAACTTAGGGTATCGTCGGTTGCCGTCGTAGTGTTCATCGGTGTGGCCTGAAGGCGAGATCTGGCGGCTACTATCGAGGGTAGTCGACGGCAGGAGGTCTTCTTGGACTTGTTTTATTGCTGTGAAATGTCTTGTAGGCGGGATTCGAGACTGATCGGTCTTCCGGGGAGAAGGTCTATTCGCCGTTGATCGCGAGAGCTTATCATGGGCTAAGTTGGGACACCCTGCGAGGTATAAACTTTTCGGCCGTGCCATGGTTATGTAGCGGAGATGGGAATTTGTTAATGTCGGTTGTAGAAAACCGAAGTTGATCTTAAATAAAATACACCAACGGCGTGTGTAACCGTGATGGTCTCTTCTCGGAGTCCGGGAAGTGAACTCTGCAGTGTTGGAGTTATGCTTGGCGTAAGTAGTTCGGGATCACTTCTTGATCATAGTTGTTCGGCCGTGCTTTGCCTCCTCTTCTCGCTCTCTTTTTAAGTATGTTAGCCACCATATATGCTAATAAGCTTGCTGCAGCTCCACCTCACTACCTGTCCTACCTTTAAGCTTAAATAGTCTTGATCTACATGGTGTGAGATTGGAGTCCCGTGACTCACGGATACTTCAAAACCAGTTTGCAGTGCCAGATGAAACCGTCACGGTGATGCACCGAGCTCAAGGAGGGCTTCGATGAAGATCTTATTCCTTATGTTGTTTCGTTTGGTGGATCAGATGGTGGAGCCAGTTGGGGCGATCGGGGATCATGTAGCATTTGGGGTAGTCTTCTTTTATTTTGGTTCCGTAGTGGGACCTTGATTGTATCTGTATGATGTAATGTTTACTCATGTATTGTGTGAAGTGGCGATTGTAAGCCAACTATGTATCTCTTTTCCCTTATGTATTACATGGGTTGTGTGAAGATTACCTCACTTGCGACATTGCTTTCAATGCGGTTATGCCTCTAAGTCATGCTCAGAGCCGTGGAATAATGCGCACATCAAGGCGTTTCTGAGGGGACTCAGCAATCTCACACTTGGCAGTCAAGATTATTTAAGCTTAAGGTAGGAATGAGGTAGTGAGGTTGGAGCTGCGACAAGCGACTAGCATATATGGTGGCTACGTTATGGAAATGGAGAGGCGAAGAAGGCAAAAACGCGATTGAACAACTATGATCAAGAAGTGATCCTAGAACAACCTCGTCAAGCATAACTCCAACACCGTGTTCACTTCCGGACTCCGCTGAAAGACCATCACGGTTACACTGGATTGATGTATTTTAATTAAGGTCAACCGGGTTTTCTGGCAGGACATTAACAAATTCCATACGCCTCATAACCGGACACGGCTTTGAAAGATAATACCTGAGGTGGTCCCAACAACCCATATAAGCTCTCACGGTCAGCGAAGGATATTCCTTCTACGGGAAGACCCGATCGATCTGAATCGGACTACAAGACATTTGACAACAATAAAACAAGACCAGCAAGCCGCGGATGTGCCGACAAATCCCGATAGGAGCTGCACATATCTGTTCTGGGAGACACGGATGAGCAAGGCGTCGGGTTGGCATAGACGATTGCCCGAGCGCGGACATCCTTCGGTTTGGCCAGCACTTCGAAGAAGCTTGGTCGGGGTTAAAATAAAGATGACCCTTGAGTCTGAGAACCCAGGAAAAGGCTTAGGTGGCAAATGGTAAAACCAATGTTGGCCTTGCTAGAGTCTTATTCAAGAAGCTGTCAAGGGGTCCATAAATCACCCAACAGTGTTAAGACATAAAATCAGGAACATAATACCGATATAGCCAGAAACTAAAGGCGGCGAGTGGAACAAAACAGGGCATAGGCGAGCCTTCCACTTTACCAAGTATATAGATGCATTAATTAAATAAGATATATTGTGATATCCCAACAAGTAAACATGTTCCAACAAGGAACAACATCTCCATGTTCAACAAGGAACAACTTCATCTTCACCGCAACTAACAAGCGCTATAAGAGGGCTGAGCAAAGCGGTGCCATGAAACAACGGTTTGCTAGGAAAAGGTTAGAGGCTTGACATGGCAACATGGGAGGCGATAACCAAGTGATGAGCCGTAGCATAGGCATAGCAAAGAAGCGAGCAACTAGCAAGCAAAGATAGAAGTGATTTGAGGTATGGTCATCTTGCGAAATCCCGCAAGGAAGAACAACGAGTCCATGAAGAAGACAAGCGGTGGTTGGCGAATCCTCACAACTCAGCGAAACGAAGCTAACGAAGCAAACTGGAAAGAAGCAAACAACATAAGTAAACACAAAACATAAACATGGCGATACACAATCAAGTATGATGCATGTCCGGGTTAAACGTTGTTAACATGGCAAGAGGTGAAGCATAATAAAACTACCTATCTAGGCAATTTTAAATGGTAAGACAACAAACAACAATTCAAAATCCCCATAAGCATATTTTGATTTGGTAATGTTCTGTCCTAAAACATATTTTAGAGTTGTTAAACATGCAAAGTAATGCTACCATGTTAATCTATGCATTTTCTACCCCATTTACATATATAATTTATTTAAATCGGGCTACTGTTATTTAGTTATGAAATAAATCATTTTAGCATGGCATTTAAGTAAATTAATGCAAACAACAATTATAAACATTTAAATGTTGTTATCATGATCAGATGACATATACAAGTTTTGCATTTTTATTAAAAGTTGACATGAGCATGTTATGAAGTATTTATGCCATGGCGGAAGGAAAAAGGTGCCTGGCGGTGAAAGCGGAAATGGTGCCACGGCAACATTCGGTCTCGATAACTCATGGAGATACGGTGCAAAAAGGAAGTGTGACGAGTCATGCAAGATGGTGGGGTGTGATCCCGAAGTCCGGGTTCACGAATTGACGGCATGGCAAGCGAGGAGGAACTTGCAGACAAGCAGACGCAGTACGCGGTGCATCTCATACAACACATGCATTGGTCCACGGGTGATCATCTCGGCGGTATACCTTGAAGCGTGCATTTGAAAGATCGGTTGGGAGGGAAATAGTCGTTCTCGCGGGTAGTTGTTCGAGGTCTTGGTGAATTAGTGTTGTGGCACATGTTAAAGTCGTGGTACGGTTAAGTGGCGATTCAGTCATCGGTAGAGTACTTGGTGTCGGTGCGGTACTTGGCGAATCAAGGCGTGAAATTACCTTGTTGAAGCGGAACTTAGCCGAAATCCATGCAGGTAGCCATCGCGTGGTCGTGCTCATGTTGACGTGCAGTGGTCTCGGATCGTAGTCGAACTTAGCGGTCCAGCGTTCGCCGGTAGTGGAACTAGGGTCGGCGGTGGTCGTGGTACTTGTCGAAAAGAAACCACGAGGCGGTCTTGTGTCCCGGACTCGATGTGGCCTTAGCGACAAAGGGACCGCCTGAGGAGGAAGCGAGCGTGAGCAACGGTCCGCGCCGGGCTACTGGATCTCAGCCAGTCGTGGTCGGCGCGGCCTTGCTGTAAGGCGAGGTAGGCGGTAGAGTTGGCCTCGGTGGTGGCCTTGAGGAGGCAGGCGTCTGGAGAAAGCGGCAAGCCGAGGAGATGGCGGAGGTCTTGGAGCAGGGGCGGCTGCGGAAGCTCGGCGAGGGCACCGTGGTCACGGACCCAGGCGGCAGCAGGAGGTGAGGTCGAGGCGCGTCGGCGGAGGTGCAGCAGCTGCTGCTGCTGCGAGTCGAGGCAGGAGGGGCCGCAGGCTACTGGCGCTGGTCGCGGCCAGCCGGGAGGGGCGGCAGGAGGGAGGGCCTTGGCGCTCGGGGCCCCGCCCAGTCGGCCGTCATGATGGTGTTCGGAGGCAGGCCTGGGCAGCCAGGGCGTGGTCAGCAGGCTCGGCCAGTCAGCCTTGAGGTGGGCCCATGACAGGGGTGTGAGGAGAAAAAGAGGCGAGTGGGCGCCGGGAGGAAGTGGAATCGAGGAGAGGCGGGGATCGGGTGAGGCTCGTCTCCGGCTCGATCTTGTCGATGTGCGTGAGAGTGGTGGCCTTGGGAGGATGGAGGTGATCGGGTGAGGAAGGGCTGTGAGGGGATCGGGCTAGGGTTAGGAAGCTGGGCTTTGGGAGGCCGGCCCAGTGGAGAAAAAGTGGCGGAGAGGCCTGGCTGAGCTCTCTCTCTCTCATATTCTTTTCTTGAGAAAAGAATTAGAGATAAGAAAGAAGAGGGTTAGGGAAAGAGTTTGCTTGAAGGAAAATTTTCCTGGACTCATAAAAATAAGCATGACCGCGAGAAAAATAGAAGTGGTAAGATTGCAAGATGTAAATTCAAACTCATTTGAATTAAATTCAAATGATTTGAATAGGAAGTGAGGTTAGGAAGGTCCAAAATGTTGAGGATTTCGGTGGGGCTCGAAAATGACAAATAATTTATAGGCAAGGTTGGAGACCAAGAGTGAGATACCAAAGGCATGGAGAATTATTTGCAAGTGTGTTATGGGTGATTCCGAATAATTGGAATATTTATTATAGCTCTCTAAATATCGAGAGGATATGTTTTAAAGAGAATCACCATGTGAATCCCTCGATTTAAATGGATCAAAGATCCATGCCATTTTATTTAGTTGAGTTTTTAAAATTAATGATATGATGGCATGATGACATGATGCAATGCAAAAAAGAAATGAGCACAAATGAAACACAAGGAGGTCACAAAATATGGAAGTCTTACGGAGGCGTCGGTCTCGGTCACATTACAGCCCCACAGTGGCAGCTTTGGGTAGGTTGCAGGGTGCTCCTGCTGCCCTCATCATAGCTGCTAGAGGGACTAGTGCCCTCCTCATGTGAACCTGCTCCTCTTCCTTGTTACATTTTGTCACTTTGTCGGACTTATTGTAATCTGAGACAACGGAACACATGGTAGATATAGATGAGATAGAGTGGATGAGCATCACAAAATCTGGAGGTTTTTGCAAAGAATGGGTCAAAAACTTGGTTTTAGTTTCCATAGAAAGCATTTCGGATCTACGGTTATGTAAACTTCGGTGATGCGAAGAAGCTTTTGGAACCTAAACTAGTGAACTCGGTCGGACCCAGTCACGGTTTGGTAGCACGAGGCTGCTAGGGTTTCTAAAGTCCTGAACTTCGGTCACACTAATTTGCGATTCTTGGTTAGGCCGAGTTAAATGTGCAATGGCCTTAGCGAATCGGTGGTACCGAGTTCCACACTTCGGTTGGTCGAGATGGTTTGGCGAAACCTAACCCTAAATTTTCAATTCATCTCTAATCTACGGGTTTTTGACTGTGGATAGGATAGTTTCAATCGTGGCAAGATTCATGGCCGAACACAATGTGCTGAAATCAGATAAGGATAGCTGTGATCAGTTAACCACCCTAGTTGATGAACTCGCTCTGGTCAACGGCGATGATTCCATGGCGTGGAGACCAGCTGCGGAGTAGTGCGGCGAGGAGGGAGCGATCGAGACCACAGGCAAGCGGGCTGGCCTTGAGCGAGAGTTCGGGAAAATTTCAAAATTTTGCCGTGGGTATATAGCCAACCATCGGTGTGACCCAAGTGGAACAACTCGGTGGCACCAAGATGCATAACTACAAGCGGTTACAAGCGATTGCAGCAACTTTCGGTGTGACCGAAAAGTTCAAATCGGTTGCAAAGTTGAAAACCTAGATCGACTTAGTGATCTTGTATGACGAAATGGATGAATCGGAATCAAGACGGCTTGCCTGAAAGTTTTGGAAGTTTAAGTCTATGATGAATCGGGGACTCGAGTGCTCCTCCTGCAGTGGTTGAATCGACTTGATCAAACTTTGTGATCGTATGAATAGAGTTTGAAGGCGAGAAAGAGCATAGATAGCTAGAGAAGGTTCTTAGGCATTCTTGTCCATCCACTTGGCAAAAGAAAGAAAACAATCCAATCAAAACAACAAGTGGATGTCCTCAAATGGAAGTAAAATATCGACCAACATGCTCACCAGATAAAATAGCAAATGAAATATGTGGCAAAGCATGCACAACCAATTCTAGCATCTATCAAGCAATTGGCGATGACTAGTCATCTATATATGAGCATATTGACTTAGGAGTCAAATGAGAACATTTGATCATAGGTCATACTCATCGATTAAGCTCAAGTGGTTACTTTTTACATAATGCATTGTTGTGTTCATCATTAGATTGCTTTAGCTCAATTCTTAGAGTAAAGATCCCCTAGATGTGAGATCCCCTTAGGCGATAAACTAACCTTGGGTTTTGTCGATGATGACTTCATGTAGGTGTTGAAGATGTGGATGCTCAATGTTGATCTAGATCATTTGGCAATCCTTTGGAGTGAGTTGCACTTTCCAATACCTACAGGTTAGTCCCACAAAGGAACAAACAAGGATATCCATAGACATAGAGTGATGCACACACAAGATAATGTCTATGAGGGCATTAGGTTACCTTGTCCCTTGTTTTTACCAACAAGAGGGTTTGTGACTCCTTAAACTAGTGCAAGATGTGGAAGTTTATTGCACTTGTTCTTGCCAAAAATGATATGAGTGAAATATGTTGGTGAGTCACCCTTAAGAACTCTCTAGTTCTTCTTCCTCAGTATCCACATCATCTTGATAGAATTGAGGGAGTCCTGGATTAGGGGTGTCGGATAGCCAGACTATCACCCGTTGGTGGACTCTGGACTATGAAGATACAATATTGAAGACTTCGTCCCGTGTCGGATGGGACTTTCCTTGGCGTGGAAGAGGCAAGCTTGGCGATGGGGATATGTAGATCTCTATCATTATGGCTAACGACTTCTGTAACCTAACCTATCTGGTGTCTATATAGCCGGAGGGTTTTAGTCCGTCGGGCGAACAACAACCATACCATAGGCTATCTTCTAGGGTTTAGCCTCCTTGATCTCGTGGTAGATCCACTCTTGTACTACCCATATCATCAATATTAATCAAGCGGGGTAAGGTTTTACCTCCGCCGAGAAGGGCCAGACACAGGTAAAAACATACGTGTCCCTTGTCTCTCTGTTACCATCCGCCCTAGACCTTGATTGGGACCCCCTACCGAGATCCGCGGTTTTGACACCGACATTGGTGCTTTCATTGAGGTTCCTGCGTATACGTCATCCTTAGGCCCGATGGCTCCTTGATCATCAACAATGGCGCGGTCGAGTGAGACTTTTCTCCCCCGAGATCTTACGTGTCGGCGGCAACGCTGCTGAACCCAACTCACTTGGCCATCTGGGCGGATCAGCCTCGCCCACAGCCATCGAGGTCAGATTGCGAGTTTGAACTACCGGGCCGACATCCGGAGACTTGATCTTGACGGATTGAGCCACAATAAGCCTTGCTGATCTCGATGGGCATGATCTGGCTGCGCGACGATTGCCTGGAAGCGCACCAGCGTCAGCTCCGACCCTTAGCTGAGCCAGGCTCCCCTATCGAGGGGTGAGTGGTTGGACACCGCCTTGGGGGCTCACGATTTCTCACATGATTGAGCGAACTCCATCCTTGTCCTGCGGCCGTGACTCCAGGTGCGGACTCCTCTCCGGACTCAGACCTCGCGACCCTGCTTAATCGAATCCAATTGGGCGCGGTTATGGAGTTCTTGCACATCATCTCTGGCCTCACCCTTTGGCGATATCACAGAATTCACTAAGTCTCTCTCTTTCTCAGAGAGCCTGGCAGGACCCATAGTCGGGAAGGTTGGGATGCGGACGATGAAGAAATTCAACACCCACCCACCCCACTTTGTAGCCAACTTAAGCAGCGTGCTTTCGATTCGACTCGAAGACATCGGCGCTATGGGCGATGTGAGAACTAACCATGAACCAGCACCTATGGGATCACGGACAGCCACCTCATCCCACGATGTATAAAAAGGTGGATACACCTAAAAGTGATGGCGAGAACAAGGACTGAAGGATAAATCCCTCGAAAAGCGATCAAAATGGCAGCGTGGCGCCCGCAAGTCCTACCGACAAAGACCCAGCCATAGAGCGGGCGAACCAGATGGACGACCAACATGCTCGAGCAACCGTCCGAACAGGACAACAGATAAACAACCGTCACGGTGAGAGAATAACATCGAGACGATCTCCACGGGACAAATTGTTGGGCAGAAGAACCTCCACAAAAGGCTAAATGCGCCCGCGTAACTGGCTGAAAAAGCAGTGGAAGCTCAAAACAAAGCGGAAGATGCAATCGAATCAGATGGAGCAAAGTACTCAACCCATGAAAATCTGGCGATAATGGAAACAAAGAGCTACGGCGCAAATTACTTTCGAGTTTGATGAGAAGCCTTAGAGCCCTGCAATCAAAGAACAAAAGAAGGCCTGGGTCGGATAGGCGACCACATGGCAAACATGGAGGCGGCAAGCGGTAGCGCACACAAGCGATCCGCGAATCAAAGGATTCACATCAAAGATGGCCCAGTGGGTCCATCTATGGGCAAAGCAAGCTCTTCTAATGTGGCGCCAAATATCCGAACATCACGGACACACCGGATATAAGGGTGCCGCACACAATGTTTCACCAATGAGTCTTTGGATCACGAATTCCCAAGCGGGATTCAAACCCGTAAACATAGAGGCATCTGACGGAACAACAGACCCTGGATTCTGGATTGAGGATTACATCCTCCACATACACATAGCTAGAGAGATGATCTCACGCCATAAAAAATACCACCACTCAAGCTCAAAGGGCCCCAGGCATTGGCTCAAAAGCCTCCTGAAAATACCATTGGAAGTTGGGAAGAGCTCGAGGGATGCCTTTGGGGAAAAATTTTAAGGACTTATGTCCGTCCTCCGGATGCAGACGATTTAAGTCATAACTCAACAACCCGGAGAGTCAACATAAATTCTGGAACAGTTCCTTACCAAGAACCAAATAATCATTGTCAGGACAGTGACCTTAACGCTTTTAAACACAACGTCCGAGACGAATGGCTTGCAGACACCGTGGACAGGAGAAGCCGAGAACCATGGCTGCATTAACAACCTCATGACCGCTTTTGGGGAGAGGATTAGTTGGCGAATCACGATACTGATGACAAAGTACATCCATCAGTGAGGATGGAAATGGAAAACCACGATCAGAAGGACCAGCGCGGTGAGGAAACAGCCAGAAACCGCGGCGGTCGGCCCGGTCCAGAAGCTCCGGCAGAGTCATAAAAAACCACCCCTCAAGGACAACATGACAGGCTATCCAACCTAAACAAAATCTTGGACAAAATATGCAAATCCACGGTACTCCCGAAACCACAGGCCACGAAGATTGTTGGGTCTTGAGCGATCGGCAAACTCAATGCCGAACACAAGGGCTCGACCCACCAAGAGGGCGATAGCGAACCCAAGCGAGCAGGACAACAAAAGAATTTCCCACAAAAAGTCAAAACAGTGAATTCACTTCCAAGTGACAAAGGAAAAAAACAGTGGGCGCCCATAGAAACACGTGCACGGTCTATCCAATGATGTCCCAGCGATGGTTGTCAAAAACCAATCTTGATCATCGGGGACTATTAGGAAGTATCCGGACGAGGATGGACTGCCTTGATATTAGATCCTATAATGGGGGACTCCAATTTACACAAGTCCTAATGGATGGAGTAGCAATCTAAACCTGCTATATCGGGACACAATCGCAAAATGGAGTAGACCCAACAAAATTATCATAGCAACACCTCTTCAAGGGGTAATGCAGGCCTATATACCCATTTTACGGGCTCCCTACTGCTAGAGTTGTGTTACGGCTCATCCGACAACTTCCATGTAAAAGATTAACCTTCCACATCCCCATTAAAGTAGCTATCAAGCACTCTTTGGCGTGAAGCTACCATCGCTTTAGCATAATACCATATTATGCATCTCTTACACTTAAATGCCGGTCCACGACATCATCTCGTAAAAGGGTATTAAGTGTTGCCGACACGAAAAGAGCGTTGAGACTGCCTTGCAGCCCACACCAATCGGCTCTGCTAATCAAAGCACTGAATAGGTCATTGAACCGGACATGGCTAAACGGTCAAGCGCCTACTAGCGGCATACCCCGTGCTAGGGGTTGCGCATGTACAACAAGAACAACAAAGCTCAATTTTATTCACTTTTGAACGTACTCTATTTATTTAATATATATTACATTTTCACACGATCCTTTTTCTTTTAAACTAAGTTCTTCTCTTTTACAGATGTACAGCATTTCATCCGTCTAGGATCTGACTGTGCGGAGACACGAGTGCGAGCGTCATATAAGGACCCGTTGCAAGGATACTTTTCATATTAAGACCCTGCGCCTACTTTGTCTCTGTTAATCTGAGATCCCCGGTTTCTTGCTATAACAAAGGAGGGCGGCGGTGTTTTGGCATCGGCCGCACAGAATCTTTGTACCTGGACACCGAGGGCTTAGGGCATTAATACGCATTTCATAAATACCTTACAGCAGTGTTCGGCGTCTCAGAGTTAGGCCTTATATGCATCAGCTCAGATCATGTCTTTGGTCAAATGTTGGGTTTCCCGGCTCCTTTGTTTTGCTACCTTACGTTCCGTCTATCTTACTAGCGGCACCGGAGAACTACTGCGATTGTGCGGTTCGACGAGTGAGCACCTCGATGAAAGCCGCCCGACTATCATGATATAACATAGAAGTGGTCAACCACTCGATGACCCAACGGAATGTTTAGAATTCCCAGCGTTGTGAAGGGCGTTTCGAGTCGGGCACACTCTGCGCCCACACTGATTCGGGAGGCGCGGTGCCTCTAGGGGCTATATAGTAGCCCCACCATCGAACTCCTATGGCTAAGTGAAAGTGATAAAAGCATTATAGTCCGGTTGCCTGGTTTGCTACGCTATCACCTCCTTTACAGGACCAAGGCGTTGGATTAAGTGTAGAAAATGCGCCTTTTGCAAACACCTCCGCACGCACTATGTGGCCTGAGGGGCTAAACCAGACTGCCATCTTCAGGTTATACACATATACATCAGCGGCCGCACATGAGGTGTTTTAATGTGAGCGCTGAAGTATAAAAGCTCTTATATTATATTGAAACATTGTTTTCTAAAATCGCCTGTCATTACAACATAATATCCTTGAGCACTTTGCGTCTCTATTAAGCGCCCTGCAGGACTTCCTCAAAATAGTGCTCGGGAGGTTGCTGGCTTCATCCGAATCTTGGGATCACGTGGGTGGCCTTCATCTCCGCAATTATGTCTTGACACGGGCAAGCCATCCCGCACCCTCTCTATGCGGTCGACAGCTTCATTGCATTGATATGCGGCACGCGCCAAGGAACTGCTGCAACAAGCCAAAATAATAACTCTTATTTCGGGCCTTTTATGGCCACAAATGAGTCACGGCAGCCTTCATGGCTGTAAGTGCATCTAGTGCTTATAGTGATTTTGGTGGATTGAAGACTTATAGGTTAAGGAACTAATGTGTTTGTGGTGTACCCGAGTCTATAAGTCTGAGGAGTTTGATATTTACAGAAAAGTCGACCCTAAAAATGAAGTTCTTATTTGAAGACTTTGATATTACGAAGACTTTACGAAGACTTTGAAAGTGAAGAAATTGGTGTGACCTTGAAGACATGGTATTCATTAGGGAACATGAGCGTGAAGACTTTTGTTTTGTAGTTTCATTTTCTCTTTCTTGAGTCATAGGAAACACCGTCTTTGTTAAAGAGGTCGAGAAATACTAAGGAAAAATTTCCATGTGATGATCAACTCAAAATCCTACACCTACCAATCCCTTGAGTGAAGCCTTTGGAAATCTCATACAGTTGATCAATTTCTTGATGTGAAGGCGAAGTTCTTACAGTCCTTGAGAATTTCTGGCTGAGGTTAGGAATTCTGATTACGGATTGCCTACAGTGAGAACATGATACGAGGAATTTGAGATTCAAATTTCCGGGATTCTATGCTTTCTTGGCATACATTTGTCCCAATATATCTTATCCACCTAACGGTCATATCATTGAAGGGCATTTATGTTTTATCATGTCGACTGCTCCTAGGCTATAAATAACGCCCCCTACAACCACTAGCTGGTTGGCTGCTCGAAGAACTTGACACTTGTCATTTGAGAGCAACCCATCCTCGAGGACTTTGTGAAAATCTTCAAGTGAGGAAAAACAAAACCAAACCCACAAACCCAAAGTGATTGAGCATCCTTTGAAGAGATTGATCATGTGTGGATCCGGCTTTTACCTTTGAAATGGCTTCTTCGGATGGTTAGGCGTCATGGTCTGAAACATCCAAGAGGTTGTGGATGCGGTGACCAAGTTGTGAAGGTTTGGAATGCGAAGACTTACCAGGTGATTGGGCAGGCTTGTGACCTTAGTTCAAGGAGAATCTGGTGAGGACTTGGTGTCCCAAGCTGCGTGCTTTCATGGTGGGTGTCGGACTGTGTGTCCTCGGTTTAAATCTCACCGCTCCAACCGCGTACAAGAGAATTTTTGGGCCCGGTCTACAAATCATTATCTTCAAACCCTTTTTTCCTCAACCCTTTCTTTTCTTCATTCTTTGTGTTGAGTGTTTGTTCATATCGTGTTTGAGTTATCCTGTGATTCGCTTTCGTATTCGGCTAGTCTTCATTTCATCATGATGACCATTGTGTATTATGTTTTGCTTAAAGAGTACTTGTTCCTTTAGTTCTTCGCTAAGGAATTTCCTCCGGGCAAATTCCTTAGTGAAGAATTCTAAAATGCCTATTCACCCCCCTCTAGTCGATATTTTTCAATTGGGTATCGAGCAAGGTACTCCCTTGTTGTGTGATTTGGTTTAACCACGGAGTTTTAGTTATGGGCCGGGTATGAAAAAAGTGACATGCCCTATCTTTGTGATCCATTATCCCAAGTGGAAGGCCATGATGAGAGCGCCTCATGGCTGGGCCAATAGGTTGGAACCGTCACGAAATTGGTCTTACTGATCTGTGCCAAGGCGTAAGCAGAATGATATTCAAAGTACCTCGACTTGACATCATGGCGAAGGATATCATCCTTTCCTGCCTTTCCTAGAGATGAATTCAAGCGCTTATGCATCTTTGCAATCGAAGCTTATCTGGGACCTCATCTCGGCGTCTATGAAGGTCATTAACCCGTCATGATTCCTGGTTTGAGGACCAAGGAATCTCTCAAAAGCGATGACTTTGAGGCCAGAATCATCATCTTGCATCATGTCTCATGGCAAAGGGTGGGGTAACAAATGTTCCTCATCCCAATTTAGTATTTGAATCGATGATGATGGATCTGATGATGATATTGAACCTAAGCTATACCAAACTTGTTTGCTTGCCGCAAACAACAACATGCCTTGGAAAGGTTCAAAACATGTTAGGTAAAAGTGATGATATTTAGGTGAAGAAATGGATCGCACTAAAACCATGAAAATCTTGGAACTTGGCTAGGTTTGACACCTTCAAGGTCATCATCACTCTCTTATCGATCATGAAAACTTTCTTGAATTTCTTCAAAAAGCAAGACCTTGAAGCTAAAGTGAGTTATGAAGATCTTGAAGGGCGTTCTTACTTGCTCAACAAATCAGCGCTTTCGAAGAATTTGTTCCTCCATGCTTAAAGTGCATTGACGTGAATCCTAATTCTTCACCAATGTTCAAATGCTTCATTTTAAAATTCTTCCTTGCCTCGCTATCACTAATTCCTCATCGAGGACATTGCTATATCACTAACGATGCAGGCTGAAGGAATTGTATATGTGGCATGTACAAAAGCCTCAAAGGGCATTAGACTTTTGTGATGTGCTTAAAAGCGGATCCTCACAGGAACCCTAGGAAAGAGGGTATTGCCTTTGAGAGAAACTCAATCGATGGAACATATTGGGCCCGGAATCCCAAAACCTCATGGGTTGTCAAAGGAACCTCAGTTGATCCATCTAACTTATCCACATGGAATCTCCCTTCCATGAGTCATTTGACTCCAACTATAAACTGTTCAAAATCGAATGGTGAAGTATTTGCTAGATATGTTGGCACTAATGCAGAACGGTTCCCCTATAAGAAAATCTGGGTTCCCAAGAAGTGCCTTGAAAGTCTTCTGAATGTCCTCATGACACCCCTGAAGAATAGGAACCCCGATCAAATTCTTCATATGGACCAAATTCTTCTATGGATCCAAGTCCTCTATGGATCAAATTCCTCAAAAGGATCAAAGTCCTCTATGATTATCATCGTGCTAACAACTCTGTTTCAGGGAGAGCTAAGGGCTATGAATATTGCATTATTTTCAAACCAATATGTTCATAAGTCCTAAAATTTCTCCCTTATTCATATGCTTACCTAACCCCTCTTAAGTGAAACGAAATGGTTTGGCTTCTATGCCACCATTCTCGTATGGTGCTAGAGTGATGAACCTTTGCCACCTTAATGTGGGTGGTGAAGAAAAAGAACTAATCTCTTCGGGTCGGGTCTCCGTGCCTTAACGCTAAGAATTTTTTGGGGACACAAAAAGTGCAAAGGGCGAGTAATCATGATGAAATGAACTTTCATTTACCCCTCATTTCTTATCTGAATTTGTGTGAAATTCATCGATGAACTTGATATCATATTCTTCGATAAGTATATGAGATTAAGTTTACTAATTCATCGCGGGGATGATCAACCCAAAAACCAGAGTGGGTTCTCAATAGTGGATGTACAAATCACATGTGGTGACAAGAATCTATTGCGGATGCTCCCTTATCACCGCCCATCGGCATATCATCTTGCCCGACAAAGGCAAAAGTCGGTATTGGGTATTGGTGGTTGGATTCTAAGGACATACACATGGACAAAGTCATGCTTGTTGAGTCCTTAGGATACAACCTCATGTCAATCTCAATGCTTTGTGATCTTGATATGGTTGTTATCTTTGGCAAAGTATCGTTGTGTTGTGATTATGGGCGGCAATTCCAAAAGTCTTGAAGGCTTTAGGAGAGGAGACTTGTATATTGGACTTCTCTCAGGGACCACAACCAGCCGTGTGTTTCGCTTGGAAGGGATGGTTATGGCATCGGCCTTAGTCAACGGGCATGAAATTTACTGCGCTTGCGAAGAAAAAGCATGTCATTGGCATTGAAAATGTCAAATTCCTCAAGGATCACTTGTGCGGGCACTGTGGCTGGAAAAATGACCAAGGCCAAGCATCTAGCGAAGATTATCATGACCACTACCGTCCTTGAATTGCTTCACATGGATCTCTTTGGTCCCAATCATTACTCGGTTTTGGTTTGATGCATCTCTATATGGCTTTGTTATTGTTGATGATTACTCTGTTACACATGGGTACAATTGTTACTTACAAAAATCAAGTGTGGAAGTCTTCAAACGATTTTCCTCGAGGCTTCAACTAACTTTGGTGTGAAGATCAAACACATCGGGGTGACAATGGAACTGAGTTCAAAATTCCGGTCTTGATACCTATCTTGATGAACTTGGTATTACTCATGAGTTATCGCTCCTTATACTCCTCGGCAAAATGGGGGTGTGGGGCAAGAACAGAACTCTTGTTGAAATGGCTACTATTTTATGAATACAAAAGCCGATCGTTTTTGGATTGATGCAATTGATCTTGCGTGCCACATCATCAACAGTATATCTTCACAAATTCTTCAAAAGGCCTATGAACTCCTCAACGACAAGAAACCCAATGTAAGTTATTTCAAAGTCTTGGTTGCTAAATGCTGGATTAGAGATCCTCATCACAATTCTAAATTTGCACCAAAAAGCACATGGAGGTTTTCTTGGTTTGGGAAAGGACTCGCACACCTCTGAGTCTTCAACATCACTCTTCACAAGATTGTTGACCTTTGTAGATGTCGGTTCGATGAAACTAATGGCTGCAAAGAGGCACCTACCTTCATGTTAGATGAACCCTTTTGAGGAATCCTATCAAGTTCAAGGCAACGGAGGATGTCATTCCTCTTGGAAGGGAAAATTCATTCAAGGCCACCTTGAAGGCGAAAGCTAATACTGAAGATCCTGGAAGACAATGTCTTTGGGAAAATGATCAAATTCCTCGGCGACAACCAGCTCATCCTCGCGTTGCAAAAAAGTGCAAGTGGAAAGATCATCGATGACATTAAAGCGCCGGTCCTCTCACCCGCTCAAAAGCTTCACATTTATCTAACTTTTGTGGGCACTATGCTTTTGTCTCTATCAAACCCACTAAGGTAGATGAAGCATTTACCGGGCGGAATTGGATTCGGGCTATGCAAGAAGAATTACATCATTCGAGCTCAACAATGTCGGAACTGGTCAAGCGTCCGGATCCCAAAGCATAATATCATTGGCACAAAGTGGATCTACCCAACAAGCAAGATGAAAATGGTCTTGTGGTGAGGAATAAAGGCACGACTAGTAGCTCAAGGCTACACGGGTTGAAGGAATTGATTTCGATGAAACTTTTGCACTTGCTAGACTTGAGTCTATTAGCATATCTGCCTTATGCTAACCATCACAATATCACTTTATATCAAATGGATGTGAAAAGTGCATTCCTCAATGGTAAGCTTGAGGAAGAAGTATATGTTGCTCAACCCCAGGTTTTGAAGATCCAAAGAATCGACAAAGTCTTGGGACTTAATAAGGCCCTCTATGGTCCCAAACAAGCGCCATGGGCGTGGTATGATACATTGAAGGAATTCTTAGTGAAGAATGGCTTCACCAGTTCACTCGACCCTACTCTCTTTACTAAATCTTATGTTTGGGAATTTTGTGTGCCAAATATATTTGATGATATTATCTTTGGCTTCTTGACAAACGTTATAGTGATGAATTTGCCTATATGATGAGTGAAGAATATCAAATGTCTATGATGGGAAGTTGAAATTCTTCTTAGGTCTTCAAATTTCAACAACACAATGGCATATTCATTCGGAGAAATACCTCAAAGATGTCCGAAGAAATTGGCATGCAAGATTGCAAAAGCGTCAAAATTCCTATGCCCACAAATGGCCATCTATGCCTTGATGAAAATGGTATTACTTGATCCAAGGTATACCGCTCCATGATTGGTTCTTTATTGTACTTATGTGCATCTAGGCGGATATAATGCTTAGTGTTTGCATGTGGCCCGATTTCAAGCTACGAAGGAATCACACCATAAGGCTTGAAGCATATTCTTGATATCTATCACACACCAACACTAGGATTATGGTACCCCAAGGGCTACTTTTGATCTCATTGGATATTCGACTCGGCGATCTTTGGTGATCGCGTGGACCCAAGTCAACATCTGGTACTTGTCATTTCCTCCGATCTTTGGTGCATTGGTCCTCGAAGAAAGCGAACCGTATCACTATCTCTGCGGAAGCTGAATACATTCTTCTTGGCTCTTGTTTGCTCAATTCTGTGGATGAAGCAAACTCTCAAGGACTCTGGCATCAACGTGAAGAATGTGCCTCTCTCTTGTGACAATGAAGTGCCATCAAGATTGCTCACAACCCGTTCAATCGAAGACAAAGCACATTCAAATTCGTCATCATTTTCTTGTGATCATGTGTTGAAGGCGACATCCCATCGAAGGGTGAAGAACACTAGGATATCTTCACTAAGCCCTTGGATGAGAAGAGATTTAGCAAGTTGGGGGAGCTAAATATCTTAGAATCTTGAGCGTTCTTTGAAAAGGACACACACCGACACTTATGCAAAATTGATGACTTAGATGTGCAACACATGAAGAAACTTTTCTTCAATCAATGAAGAATAACACTCTAAAAGAAATTAATGAAAATTTGATTCCGGAACCCTACGATTATGGCGGTGTGAAATCATCATTCTTATCTGATGGATCCGCCACCACCAAAGTTGAAAATCTTCAATTTGAGTTTTCCTCAGTTTTTGAAATTCTTGAGTTTCTCAAATTCTTCAACTTTGCAAAATCTTCCTGTTTTGTGTCTTTCTTCATTGGCTATATTTATATATATGGGTTTATGTCCCTCTGACATTCACTTATGGCTATTTCTTAAGTCGCTTTTCGCTAAGTGAATGTGATGGACCCTTCCCCTCTATCTTCTCAAAATCTATTACAAATTCTTCATATGCGTTCTATTTTGAAACTGTTCAAAATCTTCACTTTTCCCGTGAAGAAATTCGAGCGGAACTTTAAAACTGATCTTATCCAAACTTTCGGTTTTGCCGCTCAAACCGTTCCCATCCCATGATGCATTATTTTACTCACCCCGATGTACGATCTCCACTACATTGGGTGACACATTGGTGAGAAGGAAATGGTGAAATCGTTAGTCCTAAATCTTGGGGACGTTTTCCCCTCTATAAAACCCCCTCTCCATCCTCACTTCTTTTACTCCCTCGACCTCTCTCTCCCGTTGAGCTCCTCAAACCCTAAGCGCCGCCCTTCTCCATCGTCGCCGGTGAGGAAGA